>JAQMYF010000008.1:24172777-24201231 GCA_030014195.1 Neosilurus mollespiculum
TGTTATATATATATATATATATATATATATATATATATATATATATATATAAAATAAATAAATAAAAAGATGAAGTACCAGCCAACACGCTGAATTTAGACAGGGCACCTTCACCACTAATGTAGAGAAACACTGGACCATCAGGCTGATTCCAGTAAGCCTCATTCACAATAAATTTCTAAACCATAAATGAAAATAGCATGTAATAAGACCTTTATTAATTAGTTATACTGCTTTGTTTTATTTTTAACATCCTTAATTATGGATGTTTAATCATCTAGTCATATTTCCCATTAAAAAATTTATTTTTTTTATAGGACCTGAGGGAAGGTGTCCGTGTTTCTGCTGTTAAAATGGTCAAGCGTCTGGTGAATCTGACCCTCAGTGAGTTGAGATTTGTGTGCCAGGAGCAAACGCCTTTCAGCTCTGTCTTCATGGATTGAATGCACACGTTCCTTCAACTTCCAGAGTAAACGCCCTATGAGGAAAGATTAGGAGCATTCTTTATCTTGAAAGTCACTCATCTCACTCTTTTGCTGAACCTCTTAATCCTACTAGGGTCGCAGAGGATACAGGCAAAGGCGGGTACAGCCTGAACAGCTCATCAAATCATCACACACACACAAAACCCCTCACACCCAGGGTCAATCTGGTACAGCCAGTTAGCTTAATGTGCATATTTTTAGACTGCAGGAGGAAACCAGAGTAGGCTCCCCAGAGGAAACCTATGCAAGCTTTGAGAGAACATGCAAACTCCACACAGAAATGTCCGAGCCTGGGAATTGAACCCAGGACCTTCTTGCTGTGAGGCAGACCTGCTAACCACTATGCCACCATGCTGCCCTGCATTAAAAGTAAAAATCTTAATCATGGAGAAATATCATCAGTTTAGCTTAACTTAACCAGCTGATCTGATAAAAACCATCTAGAACATCTGTGTGTTAAGCTAATATCAACTAGCGGGCTAGTATCTGCAGTGAAAACAACTGAAAAATGGGGCAAACCTCAAACTGAAGAAAGAACAGAGCTGACATCAAATGAGCATTAGCTTGACACAGTCTGTGCAATCTTGGGACGGGACAGGATGGCATGGCGGCCTAGTGGTTAAAACATCTGCCCCACAGCAAGAAGCTCGTGGGTTGAAGGCCTGGGCTTGGGCGTTTCTGTGTGGAGTTTGCATGTTCCTCCCATGCTTGTGTGGGTTTCTTCCAAGTAGTCCAGTTTCCTCCCACAGTCCAAAGATATGCACATTAAGATAACTGGCTGTTCCAAATAGGTGTGAGTGTGAGTGTAAATGATTGTGTGCGTTGCCCTGTGATGGTCTAGTGAGCTGGTCAGGGGGTGCCTAGCCTTAGCCCAATGTTGGCTGGAATAGGCTCCATCCTCCCTGCGACCTTAATAGGATAAAGCGGTTTGGAAAAGTATTGAGTGAGTTTCTACAACTATTTTAAAACTAAGTTATATTTGGTGCAACCAGTCCAGGGAAATGAGTGAAAAATGGTGTCATCTTCATGGTATATCAAGTCTAAGGGTGTTTCTGAGTGGCGTATGCATGTTCCCCCTATGTTTGTGTGGTTTTCCTCCAGGTACTCCAGTTTCCTCTTGCAGTCCAAAGACATGCACATTAAGCTAACTGACTGTTCCAAACTGACCCTAGAATTGAGTATGAGTGTGAATGGTTGGGTGTGTGTTGCCCTGCAATGGTCTGGTGAGCTGTTCAGGGGGTACCCCACCTTGGCTGAGATAGACTCCAGGCTTCCTGCAACCCTAACAGGATTACGCAGTTCAGCAAATGAACACCATACATGTAAATGTACTGTTTCTATGATGCAAGAGTACAGACCTGCTAACATTTCAAGAGAGTGAGCAGTTATCAAACACTAAAATCACTAAAAATATTGAAAAATTTTCATAGGAAAATATTTAAATGTGTTTGACGATGGGGTTTTCCTTTAAATTCGAACCTTCCTTAAATTCTAGACTTTTTAGTTAAACTCTTCTTTATACTAAATAACAAAACAGTCACTCACTCATTTGCTGAAACGCCTAATCCTGCTAGGGTCACAGGGAGGCTGGTGCCTATCTCAGCCGACACAGGTGCACCTTGAACAGCTCGCCAGACCATCGCAGGGAAACACACACTTAACACAATCACGTCTACAAATAGGGGCAATTCAGAACAGCCAATTAGCCTCATGTACATGTCTTTGGACTGTAGGAGGAAACCAGAGAACCCAGAGGAAACTCACACAAGCATGGGGAGAACATGCAACCTTTACACAATAAACAGTTTTACAGACCCCAGGCATCGAACCCAGAAGCTTCTTGCTGAGAGGCGGATGTGCAACATCATCCACTAAACCACACTAAACCATGTTCGCATTAATATTTTAGGAATCTTTTCCTCAAATTGATTTTTTTTTAATTATTAGCTCAAAGCCAGTGCCATTTATTATGGCAAATGACTGTGTTGAAACAACTTAAGAAAGCCACAGTATTTCCTGACAATAATTGGGTTTGTCCATTAATAAGAACATGTTAAAATAAAGAATTAGTCTAACCTGAGGAAGCAACGTCCAACACAAGCAGCATCACAATCCACTGGATCATGGATGGAGCCATGATGGAAAAATTTTCACCTCCTCCTGTTTAATCCACTAGATACTATTCTACTCTCTATATAAGCCCTGCTCAGACCTGACTGAAGACATTCAAATAGTTTAGCATCAGCACTATTTATAACTCAACGAGCTTTACGTTGTCTTCACTTCTACATTAATGTTGTGAAAATGAGTAGCAAGTAATGCTAACTTAAAACCAGGACGCTCAAATAACCATATGATACCCATGCTATGGTCTCCTATCATATTACATCCAAATGTTGGCACCCATTAAAAAAATGAATCAAAGTATATGAATAAAATGAGTAGCGCATGCAATAAGTCACAGACCGCAGCTTTTAAAATTAAAAGAAATATCACACTAAAAAAAAAAGAGCCTTAAGCCTTGATCTCAGCTTGTCTCCATTACTGCAACAAACTTAAGCAACATAACATTTATTTCCATCCAGTGTCGGATTCATTTCTCACCGACGTCATGAATTGATGAGGGAAAAACTGAACTCCAGAAAGTCTTCTCCAGCACATCCCGAAAACTTTCAATAGGGATAAGGTCAGGACTCTGGGGTGTCAATACATATGTGAAAATGATTCCTCGTGCTCCCTGAACCACTCTTTCTATTTTATATCCGTGCTATCAAGGAAGTAAAAGTCCATTGATGTGATAACCTGCTCATTCAGTACATTCAGGTCATCAGCTGAATTCATTTTATTACCATATTAATGTTGCTGAGCCTCGACCCGACCAACTGGAGCAACAGTGCAATAGAGATTATACTCTAATATCCAGGCCAAAGGCTCTCCAAGAAAATATTAGAGTGCGCTTTCTTTTGGCCGGGCAGTGTAGATCCTTATGTTATAAATTTATAAAAACATTATTATGTTTTATTTTTTTATTTAAAAAGGGGTTCACACCAGGATACTGAGATGTAGTGGGCAAGGTCTTAACCACAAGTGTGCCTCTGTCCACCCAGCAATATAAATGGGTACCAGTAAATAATACTGGGAAGGTAACCTGTGGACTCGCACCCCATCCAGGAGTTGAACTCCCAGTCACTTCACACTACGCCAATGGGGGATAACTCGGGTGTAAAAAGTCCAACGGACTTACCTATGAAGCTTTTACTCCCCTTACTACTTTTTACATAAGATAATATGATGGAGGTCATGGAAAAATGTTTCATACTGGACTCATGATACAGTACTAAGTGTAAATTTCTCCAACAAAGAAATTTGTCATTTTTAATCATTCTGCCGTTGACTTTAAATTACCACAACCATAAATCAATAAGACCGTCAGGTGTTCAATCATAAATTACATATGAAAAACTAAACATGAGTCATAGTTCAAATCAGTTATGGGTATTAATTCCACTGTTTTACTGTCCAAGGCACCAATTTAAATACAGTTAATCTAGCATATTACTTCCAGTAATCAGTCTGAAATTAAAAAACCTAAAATAATTTAGACTGAGCATAAAGATATAAGGTGTGTCACCACAATAAGAATGAGTCCAGTTAATCAAAAGATTGCTCTTTAAATATTTCAGACCCACAGCTAATTATCATTAAAGGTGCCTATTCACCAGTGAACAGCCCATCTTCCTTTATCAGTTCATTTTGGTTGAATACAAAAGTTTCTTGGTGAAACCGGGTCATTTGAATTTGCAAAAACATAACAGAAAATTGGGTTTAAAGAAAATTAGTGGTCAACTATGTGATGTGTAAATTAAACACTCACATTTATTTGACCTACAAAGTCATATTTAGAGGCTGTTTTACAGAATACTTCTGTATTTTAGCAACATTATAAACGAGAAAATCTATTTATGGAAAAATTATCAAAATTATAGTGTAATTTGTGAGACCCTGGATTCATTTTTATGGTGACATATCAGCTGTATATGGATGATAAAGTCTCCGTTCCACAGCCCTGGATTGTCATCTTCTGCTTCAAAGCTTGGAGAAGGGCACATCTTTCGGACTCTTCTTCTCCAGGGCTGCCTGTGCTGACTTCATGACATCCTCTGTCTGCAACATGCTCATGTTCCAAGTAGCCTGGAGAGTGTATATACCAGAATAATGTGTCAAAAACAACACACTGTAGTGTTTATCCATGTATAAACACCACAATTCCTGTTCTCACATACAGTATGTTAGAGCAGCTGTAACTAGAAGCACTTGGGGAGAACAAACCTCTGCCAAGTCGAAAAAAAAAACCAAAAGAAATTACACAGCACCTGTACTGGTGCTGCTGTAATACCTCAACAAAAAAAAAAGTCACAATTCACAAATGTTCCTGGATCTAGAATTTGTTCTGGATTGTCTCCAAAACGAAAGGGCTGTTACATGGTATATACTCCAAAAACTCAAAAAAATTGGTTTTTATCTTTTTGCGTAAAGGTGCTACCAAACAACCAACGGCAACAAAAACATAGTCTCCTTGTTAAACACTAGTCTAAACCAGGGGTGTCAAACTCATTGTCACTGAGGGCCACATCACTACATTTAAAAGTAATCGAATCTCAACTAATCACTGAGAGGCTACACCAATGATAATGATACTACTACAAGGTCGCATGCCTTGGTAAGAAGCCCTGTGGATCGGCAACACAGTGTAGCTGAGCTAGCTACAGGAACAACCTCCCCTAGTGTCAGCTGCAAGTGGTACGTTCTACTGTCAAATCTGATGGAATGAATGTATATACCTGACATGACTTCTGAACCAGAGTGGAGAATAAACCTACAATCCCTCTAAAACTGCTGTACTTTTTTGTGTTTGCAATGGTTCTCTGTGTCTGAGAATGTCTAATGAGTCTACCTTAAGCCGCATGTATTTCATGTGTTTGAGCTGATTTTGTACCATGTATTCGAGGCCCTCGTTCACACTGTGGTCTCTGGAGTAGAGGAGGTTGATTTTGGTTCCTTGGACAGCGACGGGACTCCGACATGCGATCTCGCCTGCTATTTCCAGAGCTCCAGCCATCATCGACTCTTTATCAGGGAACACACGACTGTAGAGATAAAGAACAGAACACACACTTACTGTAATACTTTTATTCAGACTAAATATTAAAGCTACATGAAAATAAAAAGTACAACCCAAAATCACTCTTCACTTATTATCAGTTCAATATCATCCAATAAGAGTGCTTAATACAACACCTCCACCTGTCATAACTGAAAGCAATACATTCATTCGTTCATTCATTCACTGAGCCGCTTAGTCCTACTTGGATCACTGGCCTTTTTTGAATAGATGTTGAATGATTATTCAGCCCTCGATGACCTAGAAATTCAAAACTGTGGCCCTCAGTGAAAGGGTTTAATACCCCTGTCCTTTAAATAAAAATAATTAACATTCTGATATTCTAAAAAAATAACATGTCTTTAAAAAGCTATAAGATTAAGATACACGCTCTTACAATTACATTTTCATACATAAAAACAATCACTGAGGATCTAAAGAAAGCTCAGCTTACGAAAGACCTTCAGATATGTAATACATCCTGTATATTAGATCAGGACTTCTATTTTAAGAAAAATATCATCAAGTGAGGAAGCTCAGCTTATTGCAATAAAGCAAAATGCTTTACTATGGAATTATATATATATATATATATATATATAACTGTATCACACGGGCGGCACGGTGGCGTAGTGGTTAGCACATCCGCCTCACAGCAAAACGGTTCTGGGTTCGATTCCAGGGAGTTTGCATGTTCTCCTCCTGCTTGCGGGGGGGTTTCCTCCAGGTACTCCGGTTTCCTCCTACAGCCCAAAGACATGCACATGAGGGCAACTTTCTGTTCCAAACTGCCCCTAGGTGTGAGTGTGTGTGAATGGTCCTGTGTGCTGTTCAGGGGGGCTGGTCAGCCCAGTGTTGACTGGGATGGGCACCCAATTAGGAGTAAATGGTTCGACCAATGAGTGAGTGTTCTTAGGACTCCTAATCCTGCAATAACAATACCTGACTAGTCCGCAGCTCTTGGCTTCATCAGAAAACATTTTCCTTGCAGTAAGCGCCAACTCATTCACCAAACTGGAAAAAAAAAGAACAAGAAAACTTTAAATACAATTCTATTATATTTTTACTATACTTTGAAGTCTATTGTTCTCTTACCTGCGACTGCCGATCACTTTAGGAAGACGCTGCAGAGTTCCAACATCTGCTGCCAGGCCAATGTCGACCTCCTAAATAACATACAGCACCAATTCTATGTAAATAAAAGCAAGCTCTGAAAGTCTGACTCCAGTAATGAGAGCTGGTTCTATTTTACCAGATACAAAAACCCTGATTGAATTTTTATGTAATGGTACTATTGTGATGTCCCTTCAGAGGATTTAGGGTCATGCCTGTCTGTTGATCTGTTCTCTCCTCTTGTGTGTGTGCTTTGATTGCAGGCTCCGCCCTAATGATCCCACCTGTTACCCATTTCCTCCCGAGGATAAAAGACCCGCAATTCTTTGGTCCTGTTGCTAGATCGTCTTGTGCTGTCATAGAGAGCAAGCGTTTATCATAGTACACTCTGCGATCTTGCCGGCCGTTCATGGTACGGCTTATGCTGTAAGTTGTCCTGTATCGATAATAAAAGGATCCCAGTTAAAATCTACCCTGTCGTGTCTGTCCTGCTTTTGGGTCTGTTATTCCTTGGTGCCAAAGTAACAACTATTTCTAGTGTTACAATCAACAATATATAGCTGACAGCATTTAACATCAAAACATCAATCCTTCTGTGCAGGATATTTAATTTCATACAAGGTTTTCAGAAACAGATATGCTATTGTTTACATTTTTCTTTTTTTATTATTTTATTAGATAAATGTCATAGGCGGCACAGTGGCACAGTGATTAGCACGTCCGCCTCACAGCAAGAAGGCCTGGGTTCGATTCCCGGGCTTGGGCGTTTCTGTGTGGAGTTCGCATGTTCTCTCCATGCTTGCGTGGGTTTCCTCAAGGCACTCTGGTTTCCTCCCACAGGCCAAAAACACGCACAGAAGGCTAATTGGCTGTTCCAAATTGCCCCTAGGTGTGAATGTGAGTGTGAATGGCTGTGTGAGTGTTGGCCCTGTGATGGTCTGGCGAGCTGTCCAGGGTGTACCCCGCCTTCCCCCAGAGTCAGGTGAGATGGGCGCCCAAACCTTAATTAGGATTAAACGGCTTAGAAAATGAACGAACAGTCCATAACATTTGATGCTCATAGGGTGCCCCCTTGTGGTCAACTCCTTTACAGATGCTGGTGCAAGTCAAAACAATCACTTAGACACTCAATCACCCAACCACTTAATCTTACTAGGATCTTGGGGAGGCAGAAACCTGAACACCCTGAACAAATCGCCAGACCATCACAGGGCCAACATGCCCACACAAAAACCATTCACACTCACACCTAGGGGCAATTTGGAACAAATAGTCTAATGTGCATGTCATTGGACTGTTGGAGAAAAACCAGGGCTCCTGGAGGAAACCCACCAAAGCATGGTGAGAACTGACCACCCGGTACTCAAACCTAGGAAGACAATAAGTCATTATTTTTTACAGATCCTGGTGTAACCATTTCAGTGAGCACTGTATGGCGTGGTAATTAATGTTCCTCGTACCTTCACCTGAAACCAGGCATCCTGTGTGCACAGACGAATGTCGCAGGCTGTGATTAGATCCACTCCTTCGAAAGAAGAAATCAGATACACACAACACTGTCAGTAATTCATTCTCCTGCAGCTAAACGCCCCAGTAAAACATAAACGATCTGACACTTAAAGCTTAGCAGGAAAAGTGATACCACATTTTTGGAAAGTGTCTACGTGTAAGAGACGACTATACTTAACACTCTAAACAGACCTCCTCCCAAACACGCGCCATGCACCGCCACCACCACAGGCTTCGGACACTGCAAACACATTATATACACAGTTCAGTTTATTACTCTTGTCTGTATCAGTATCAAAAGGTTATTGAATAGTGGATGCTTGAAGAAACTGTACATGCTTAGTATTTCATTAAAATAAACACATTTAATAATAATAAATACAACTAATAACACTGTGAGTCAGCTGTTTTGATTTAAAAATTAACCAAGTGGAATAATGTCTTGTATCTCAGGGCCGATCGGATCGCGGCGTCCCCATGTAGAATATATTAAATAATAAAAATAACAACAAAAGTTCAGAAACAATGATTATGTTATTTAGTGCACACTTTTTTTTTTTTTTTAAATGGTACGAGGCGTCATGATGGCGTAGTGCTTAGCACGTACGCCTCATAGCAAAAAGGTCCTGGGTTTGAGTCCCGTGCTCAACGAGGGTGTTTCTGTGTAAATTTTTCATGTTCTTCTAGTGCATGCGTGGGTTTCCTCCGGGTACTCCGATTTCCTCCCACAGTCCCAAGACATGCACATTAGTCAAATTGGCTGTTCTACTTTGTGCCTAGATGTGAGTGGGAATATAAATAATTGTGTACCCTGAAATGGACTAGTGAACCGTTCAGGGCCCCTTCACCCAGAGTCGGCTGAGATAGGCTCCAGCTTCCCTGTGACCCTAATAGTATTAAGCATGAATGAAGTAATAAAACGTACGGAACAAAGTAATATGCTAATGTGCAATCAGCAGTTGTTTACAGTGAAGAGAAAAGGGAGCAACAATACAAATGACTGTAATCTTTGTTATTTCACTCAGTCCTTGTAATACATTGGTTGTATGATCCACCCCCGATTGAACCCCACAGAGTAAATAAAGTAGCTTCAAAAAATTGTATTTATTCACTAACAAAAAGTAAGGTTACCTTTTCAATGACTGAGAAGGTCTTTTGGTATTTGGAAATGATGTTGCGAAGATACCATGCTATCCTGGCTGTATCTTCTTCAGGAGGCTGCAGAAAATCACCAGCAAGGTCCATAAGGTCAATACCTACACGCAACAAAACCAGATTTTTTTTTTAGCCAAGAGAGAATCAAAGAAAAATGAAAGAAAAAAAAAATTAAGTTGTTTGGTGTTACATACAGGAACTTGTGAATATACAGTTTCACATAGGAAGCGTTTTCATCTGGGATGTCGGCATGAATTAGAAATAAGGATGTGCTTCCTTCTTAATGTAATTATTTAAATTATTCATGACTTAGTTCATGAAATCATACCCAGTTTAAAATTAAATTAAAGAGTTCCAAACTCTCCTGTTACACTGAACATATGTACATTTTCATTATCAGGTGGTTTTTACTTACATTTTCAAAGCTGCAATCTGCTAAAACGTGTTTGAAGTTTTGCAATAGCCAGTTTGAAAAAGCCTCCAACAAAGCAAGATAACAGTTTACAGATATTAAAATAACAAATCAGACAAACTAGTGAACTTCTGAATTACTTTTTTTTAATAACAATAGTATGTTTTGATGTTCAAAGATGTAGATATCACCTTCAGCTCGGTCTTTACTAAAAACCTTGGGTTAGGATTTCTCTGTACAGACCGAGCAAACAAGCTTAATAAGTAGTTTTTATTGCTACCCAGTCCTTCATTTTGCCCAATTGCAGGGACATTTTATGAAATGATCATCTTTCAGTTCTGACACTGTAAGAAAATTGTCACTGAACCTTTCTTACAGTACGACGTAGGACCATCATTTAGGCCATTCCGGCCCACCAACTCATTTTATGTGGCCCGCAAAAGTTTTCAAACAATCTGATTATCATACATTTTTTGCATCGACCATTACCATGAAACCTAATTCATCATCCTTTCACTGGGTGGTGGCAGCATCTTTCAAATAAAGAGCTAGTCATTTAAGACTCAAGAAAGATTGCATGCTAGCTTGTCGCTGTTAAGCGTTGTCAGAAAACGTAAGTGAATAAAAGAAAGGAGGACAAAAGCCTATACCAGTCATTTTGTCATACATATTTCATGGTTGCCCTTTTAGAATAGATATTCAGAGATCTGGGTCAGGTCAGACATGATGTCTGCTACTGGTTGCAGGGTAACCCATACAACCTGCAGCAGGGACGGGTGGTTCGGCGTCTAAACCGGCTCGGGTGGTATATCACCCAGAAGGACAAAAAACAACACCTGTCTAAGGGTGGATGAGCTCCGCTGAGAGCCAACGGACAACATGCAATCAGTGGTTCTGCCTGTCAACCCGGCATCAGTTCCTGGAACCTAGCAACGAGCTGTCTCTGTGGCTATCTTAGCTACACTGTGTGGCCAATCAACAGGGCTTCTCGTATTGAGTAGCATCATCATTGGTACAGCTTCTCAGTGAATATTAGGCCCTCGATCACCTTTAAATTCAGTGATGTGACCCTCAGTGAAAATGAGTTTGACACCCCTGCTGTAGTAGAAAAGCATACAGATACTTGTTCTTTTCTTTTCACGCATGGATGTGGATGAAGAATTAACCGCAGTGACAGTAAAAGCAGTGCAGACCTGCATAAAGGCAAAGAAACATTTCTTATTCTCCACAAAAGAGACATATTGCTGTACCTGCAGTGAACATTTTCCCGGCCCCTGAGAACACCACCACACGGCACTCAGAGTCTTCAGCAATCTGATTAAAGCATTCGACCATTTCACTGGAGAGAAAAAAGGAACACATAATTATTAATGTTATTATGCAAAGGTGACTATAAGAGAGTATAAAGTCTACAACTTACATCAGAAACTAAAAAGAGGAGAAATTATAGCTATGTCCATTTTTAAACACTCACTCACTCATTTCCTCACTATTAGATTTGCTGGAGCCTATCTCAGCCGACACTAGGAGAAGGCAGGGTATATGAGCTGCTGGCCTGACTATAGCAGGGAAAACGCACATACGCAACCATTCACATTCACACCTATGGGCGGAGTTCCGTGAGGAAACCCACGCAAGCATGGAAAGAACATGCAAACTCCACCCAGAAATGCCCTCGCCA
This sequence comes from Neosilurus mollespiculum, assembly GCA_030014195.1. Lineage (NCBI taxonomy): Eukaryota > Metazoa > Chordata > Actinopteri > Siluriformes > Plotosidae > Neosilurus > Neosilurus mollespiculum. The sequence goes on from JAQMYF010000008.1 coordinate 24,184,294, forward strand.
AACCCGGGACTGGAACCCAGGACCTTCTTGCTGTGAGGCGGATGTGCTAACCACTACATCACCATGCCGCCTTATTTTTTAACATGATGATGCAAAAACGTACCTCCAATAGGCCTTGTTCATGGCATTGCGTTTGTCTGGTCTGTACAACTCAACATGAGTGATGTGCTTGGCTGGCTGCGTGACTGACAGTGTGGTGAAGGGTGGCGTGGGGCCTCCTGCAGTCGACATGGCTCTAACAGCGTTCAGAGTAGGGAACCACAGACCCCTGCCTGAACAACACCAATCAGCAGGTCAGTACGATGAACATGTACAAAGATGAATATAGTTCACGAGCATCAATATGCTAATGCGTTTCATGGATGATACACCAAGGTAGTAGTTTTTTTTTTTTATTATTTATGAACGGCTCTATCGTACTAGGGTCACAGGGAGACTTGAGTGCATCCCAGCTGACTCCAGGTAAAGGCAGGGTACACCCTGAACAGCTTTCCATTCCATCGCAGAGCAGCACAGACATGCATACTCACACTCACAACTAAGGTCAGCTGGGAATATCCAATTAGCCTCATGTGCATGTCTTCAAACTGTGGGAGGAAACTGGAGTACCCAGAGGAAACCCAATCAACAATGGGGAGAACATGCAAACTCCACACAGGGACACCCTCGCCGAGCCCGGGACTCAAACCCGGGACGTTCTTGTTGTGAGGCGGAGGTGCCACCTCCTATTACATTCATGAACGCAATATAAAGTTCTTAATTTAGAAAACATGGGACTAAAGAACTTTGAAACATAAAAAGTTAAATGAGGCTCCCAACTGGTAAGTGACAAGGTGCGCACCTATCAACTTGATGATCGCAGATGGATGCCACAGCTAACTAGCCGAGCTCTCAGAGGAGGGAGGGATACGCTCACCTCTGAATAAATGTGCATGCACAGCAGTTCATATATCTAAGTGTGGCCCCACGATCACACCTACCCCTGCCCTGGTTGGACAGAGAGGCAACACTTGACGGCTGGGAATTAGACACGACTAAATTTAGGGAAGAAAAACTTCGCCCAGTGTTGGCTGAGATGGCTCCGGCCTCCCTGCAGCCCTAGCAGGATAAAATCATGACAAACATATTGTGTGTTGTACACTATGGGCACCCACTCATTCATTATCCAAACCACTTAATCCTACCAGGGTCACCGGGAAGCTGGAGCCTATCTCAGCCGACACCACACAAAGCAAGGGTACTGGACAACTCAGCAGACCACTGCAGGGCCAGCACACACACACACAGGCAAAAGCATTCATACTCACATTCACACCTAGGGGCAATTTGGAACAGCCAGTTAGCCTAATGTGCATGTCTGTAGACTGTGGGAGGAAACCGGTGTACCCAGAGGAAACCCACACAGGCATGGGGAGAACATTCAAACTCCACTCCACTCCGCCACAGTGACACTAAGGACAAAGTAGATTTTTTTTTTTTTTGGACACATCATTAATAATTACAATTGAGACACAACCCTGTGAGTCTGTGACCTTTCACCTACTTTCCACCTTAGTCGTGTTCAGTGCAAGTTTGCGTATTTAATGCTATTCACAAAAAAAAAAGCACGTAATACAGACATACAGCTCACATGAACCGTTTAAATCACACAACCTACAGCCAACAACCATGCTAACAGATCTATTTACAGTGTTAGGATGATCTCACTGAATAACTAAAATCAAAACAGTAATGCTAGTTTAATGCTAACACACAAGTCATTAACATACACGGGACTTACGTACTTCTCAAAACAGCAGATTTTACAAAGCAGCTCATTTCTATTTCACAAGAATTTCAGGTCGAAGTCCAAATGAAGTCCCTCCTGTCTGTCGAACCGTACTATGTAGGGTATGACACCATGTCTTGTCTCTTGTACACTTTACAGTGCTCTACATGTCCAATTGGTATTCAGCCAGGAGGTCGTACACTTTGTTTACAACGGACGCCATGTTTGACCGTATTGCCCTCAAACGGTGGCTGAGAAGGAACATAAAACTCGCGAGTTCAATAATAATCACCATTTCTACATAAAACATCTCTTACTTTTGTACGAGTGGCACAAAATACTCCCTCTGAATGTCAGCTATGATTACTGGCACCTTTTGTAAACATTATTTAAAAGGAAAAAAACACCTTTTTGTGAAATAGTTTCATATCACACTAAAATCAATTAGATCCCTGTAATCCGCCCTTAAATTTTTTTAAATACCTAATTTAGAATTTTTCATGTTGTTTTTTTTTTTTTTTGGCGAGAGAAAATGAATTCCCCATGGTGCATTGGTGGCACGGTGGTTAACACGTCCTTTTGCATGTTCTCCCCATGCTTGTACGGGTTTCCTCCCACAGTCCAATACATTCATATTAGGCTACTTGGCTGTCTCAAACTGCCCATAGGCATTAGTGTGAATGGTTGTGTGTGTCGGCCCTGCGATGGTCTGACAAGCTTTTCAGGTTGTACCACGTCTTTGCCCAGAGTCAGCTGAGATAGGCTCCAGTCTTCCTGTAAACCTGAAAGTAGTGAGAGTGAGTGAGTGAAATATAAAGACATCATTACTTTGACCAAAAATGCATATTCTGTGACTTTTGGCATACCCAGAAATTATACTGAACACAATGTAATCAAGGGTGATATGGTGGTGTAGTGGTTAACACGTCTGCCTCGCTACAAGAAGGTCCTGGGTTCGAGTCCTAGGCTCGGCGAGGGCGTTTCCGTGTGGAGTTTGCATGTCCTCCCCATGCCTGTGTGGGTTGCGCTGGACCTGCGATGGACTGGCAAGCTGTTCCATTGTGCATCCTGCCATTGTGTAACCAGGTCTACTCAAGTGCCGTCCATAGGGAATGGCTATGCATAATGGAGCGATAGCCTTATTTGTTCAAGATACATTTTACCCTGTACAACTATCCCACTTTACTATCACCAAAGCACCCCCAGACCATCAGATTTCCCCCACCATGTTTGACAGATGGCATCAAGCACTCCTCCAGCATCTTTTAATCTGTTCTGCATCTTAAATGGCAAGGTGCTCTTTGTGATCCCAAAACCTCAAGCTTAGATTCGTCCGTCCATAGCACCTTCTCCCTCAATCTTCCACTGTCCAATGTCTGTTGTTTTCTTAGCGACTCTGCCTAGAAAGTCAGTCTTCAGGAATTGCCTCTTCACTGTGGAAGTTGAGATGGGTGACTTGTGGGTACTATTTAGTGAAACTGAAAAATTGAGGACCTGTCAGACTTCTGTTTCTCAAACTAGAGACTCTGATGTGCTTGTCCTCCTGCTCAGTCGTGCACCGGGGCCTCAGACTTCTCTTTCTATCCTGGTCAGAGACTGTCTGTGCTGTTCTGTGAGGTACACACCTCATTGTATAAAATTTTCAGTTTCTTGGCAATTTCTTTCATAGAATCGCCTTCATTTCCCAGAACAAATAGACTGATTTATTTCAAAACAATTTTTCTGGAAAAGTTTATATTCAAACTCACAATCGCTGATTCTCCAGATATTCAACAGGCCTAAAGAAGGCCAATTTTACTGCTTCTTTAATCTGCACAACTGTTTTCATCTGTCCTGACATACCTGCAAAAGGGTTTACTAATTAACAATCATGTTTTCTTGAACATGACAAACTTGGTCCCCATTATTCTGTCATCTATCAGATTATAGTACCGATTATTTCACTGATTAAAATTAGCATTTACAGCCTTATGAAGGGAATACATCACTTGTATGGATAGTTTTCAATTTATTAAAATTCAGCAGTCACTGAAAACAGCTTCTCACACTAAATATGGTAGATTAAATAACCATGACAAAGAACTAATCATCACTAATTTTATTTTACAATTAGAGAAAAATGCAGGCTTTCCTTTACAGGCTGCCGTTTTGAAACTGAGGCGCTGAGCACACAGGTAACAGTCAATAATGGAAAGCAATTAAAAAAAAGGGGGGGGGGGGGTAAACTAAAAAAAAAAAAAAAGAAAAGAAAACAAAACAAAAAAGGTACAAAAGCATCGGACTTCTCTTCTATAAAAACAAGATTTGCACAGTTCTGCCAAGCTGATCCTCAGCACACATTGTGGCTCACTCAAATAGAAAGACATTCGATATTGACTGCACACATGAAGGACGATGAACATGAGACAGTGAAGTTGTGGCGGTGCTGAGCTTGCACTGATGGCTGTTTTTCAATTTGCGTGCTGCGCAGTGGAGAAGCACAGCTTTAGTGTGTAGGGGTATGGGCCATCTAGAATAGGGAAAAATAAAAACAAAATTTAATCAGGACACAAATTTTAGTGGGTAAGAGTGGAAACTCGAGTAACCAGATTCTTCTGTTCAATCATTTCACCAGCATCATGAAAGGCAACTGTCTAGCACTCACTAGGGTTCTTCATCTGGTAATGGTTCATCATGGCAAGGGCTTCCATGGCATCATTAACAGATTCCCATTCTAAAAGTCCTGAAGAGCTTCTCTCAGATGTAGCACCACCTGAAACGAAATAAAATAAACAAATAAAATATCAATCAGCACTAGTAGTCAGAACACAGACCTACAATCAAAACCATCAACCAAACATCTTGGACAAGTAGAAAGATACTAAAACCCACAGTACAGTATCACACTCAGGTGAACATTTTACATTAGATCTATAATTTATTTAGATATACTGTATCAATCCCACAAGGGAAATATTGCCTCAGCATTTAACCCACTGAAAATTAGCACACAAACACACACACGTAAAGAGTGAGCGCACACACACACACACACACTCAGAGAAGGGCTTGCCACACACTGCAGTGCCCAGAGAGAAGTTGGGGGTTAGGTGTCTTGCTCAAGGGCACTTCAGCCATGAAGGTAGAGGAGGGGAAGGTGCAGCTCACTCCCCCACCACCACACATTTATCCCGCTGGCTCAGGAATGTTGTCTAGGCACATACTACAAGGAATATCCAGGAGGCAATGTTTGTTAACTAAACAACTCATTTTATTGTTGGAAAGCATGTGAAAAAAAAAAAAAAAAATCCTGCACACTTTTCTGAGGTTCTGAGGTTTAATACATCAAACTACATGAAAAACAATTAACACGTGAATAAGCTCTACGGTATTATATAATATTGTTCCAGCAAGCAATTATTTACTGTTACTGGTACATTTGCTGTGGACAATGATAGCAAATCATTCCCTCACCGCTTAATCCTATTAGGGTCATATGGAGGCTAGAGCCTATCTCAGCCAACACTGGGCGGAGGCAGGGTACAAACTAAACTGCTTGCCAGGGCCAACACACAAAACCTTTCACACTCACACTCGCACACACACATTGCCAATTAGTCTAATGTGAACGCCTTTGGACTTCCGGAGGAAATCAGAGTACCCGGAGGAAACCCCACACAAGCACGGGGAGAACACGCAAACTCCAAATAAAAATGCCCCGGGCCCGGGACTCTAACCCAGAACCTTCTTGCTGTGAGGCAGGCGTTTCACAAATATTCATCATTTAAATTTTATTTTACTCTGAAGTGCATCATTAACTGTTCACTCTTGTGTTAAATGAGTTTAAGGGATCACTAACCTTTTGCTGCAAACAGTTTTATATTAGATGGATTCTTCAAACCGAGTTCAGCACAGATCTGACAAAAGAACAAACAGATGATGATGAGTCACAGTTCGATTAAGCCTATTACAAAAAATACCACCCTACACCCTCGGGCTGCTGAACTGACCTCAGAGAAGACCTCGACTGAGGCTTCTGGGGCAGCATTGAAGAAGTGCAGTACATTGCTTGGATGCTGGATGCGGTTCTTGGCTGCCTGTTCTGGGGAGGCAAAGCGATTGTTCCGACTACCGTGGAAGTCTTTAAAGCTGCTGCTGCCATCCTCAAGCTCATACGACTGACCTGGCATGATGGCCTGCTGCTTGGACACACTGCAGGGATAAAGAGAGTCTGATGCTTATCCAACCCTCCAAGTTGGGAGAATTTTTTACAGATAAGAGACAAGATTTTGTTGGCATGGGATTTCAAACCAACACATCAGAAGGTGCAAATGCTAACCCTTCCCATATGTAGGGTCGCTTGTAACTTCCTGGCAGTCACCTTATGCTTAATCTTAGGTTATTTACATTTAGGATTGTTTCATAGTGTATGCAACATCATTCGTTTTATTAGTTGCGTTGCACTGCTTACCCAACGGGGGCAGCAGTGTGTCGAGTGACCGGTCAGGTATATACTTGTCACTTTACACTTAGACACTTTGCACACAGACACTTGACATTTTACATACAGTGTTACTGTAAAATTGCCACTGCATTTATATTTCATCATATTGCATTGCTATATTTAATTTCATACATTCTTATTTTATATAGTTTATTTTATATTTTTACATTTATATTTAACTATAAAGTCCTTTAAGTAGTTATAGTTATTGTTCTTTTCTTCTTGATATTGATAGCTTGTTCTTCAATTTTTAGGAATGTCGTAACAAGCCTTTCACTACTTATCGTACTGTGTATGATTTTGTACGTGACAAATTTGAATTTAAATTTAGAAACGAATATGGCTACTCAGGAGGTATGCATACGTTTATTATTGCAGATTTTATGTCCAATGGTAGGAAAATGGAATTTGCGTGGCGTTACCAAAATGTCACTCACTTAATCAATCATTTCCTAAACCTGCAACATGCAAAGAGAACATGCAAACTGCACACAGAAACACTCAAGCCCAGGACTCGAACCCAGGACCATCCCTGCTGTGAGGTGGACGTGCTAACCACTACCATGCCGCCATTAAACAAATTTGCACAACCCTCCTTGAGTAGCGCAGTGACTATGTTCATGTAGCTTGCACAGACTATGAAACATGATTTACAATACTGACATTCGGCAGATGCTTTTAATCTGAGCTATTTATTTAAAATCATATATCCAACTGAGGGTTTGAACACTCAACCTTCTCAGTAAATGTGAGTAAGTGAGTGAGTCAGAGAGAGAACACCACACCCCTTTTATCGCTCATCAGCAAAGCTTGCTAATGAGTGGGGTTGCCAATCAACGACATCGATGCTAAAAATGCTTTGACATTTTGTGCTTGGAGGAATCCACACAAGGAAGGGGAGAACATGCAAACTCAACACAGAAACGCTCGAGCCCAGGACTCAAACCCAGCTCCTTCTTGCGGTGAGGCTAGAAAATCACTATCTTTAAATGACAGGCCATTTTAGGTTATTTATATAAACTGCTATTTGTTTCTGATTATTTTTCCTGATTAAAAATGCGACCAATTATTTTCGAACAATAATTAAATTATTTTGATTGATTCCTCGTCTCTAAATTGTTTCTCAAGCCCACTCGCTCTCTCTCTCAGCTCCACTGCCACCAGAGGCCGGTTCTCATCAAGTCTCTTGGCCAAGTCTCAGACGTGACTCAAGCAAGAGTACACGGTGCAAGAACTTGCTGATTGCTCGTACCTGTGGCTCTCCCACCATAGAGGGGTAGGGATTGCCAAATAAAATGTCCCTTCCTATTGTGCCTCCTTGAGTCACATGGAAGATCATGATGCTCTTTTGTATTGCATCATACTGCATTGGATCAAATTATATTGAGCTGCACTGAATCACAATGGGGGTGAATCATTTCCTAGTGTATTAGTAGTTGCATCATATGTAGCTTTAATGCAGTGGATCGTTAGCAACCCATTGAGCTGTGTATCGTATCGGCCTCAGTGATGGAGATGACCATCCCTAATGTACAGCGTGTGCTATAAATAATAAATAAAGTTAACTACATGTAGCTTTTCTCATTGGCTCCAGTTTTTTTTCCAGACACCCTGTAGCTAATAGACGATACTTTGACTTTTAGCAGTGAAGCACGACTCACAGGGAGACACTGTTATTTACTGTCGGACATCCACAGGTGAAACACTTACCTAACATTAAGTTTCTGGTTGAATAGGAAATAGTTGTTGAGGTGACAAATGGCCCGGTCTACAGCATAGCAGTCACCCATTTCCACCATGGCGGCACCTGGCTTGCTCTTCATGAACTTGACCTGGATATCACCATAAACAAAATTAACCTCTTTCTACATGTTAAAAGTATGTTCTGTTTAGGACTTCTTCACTTACCCTTTCAACATTGCCATAGAGGCAGAAGATATTGAACACCCTGTCTGCATTTATTTTGGATGGCTCCAGACCATAGACCATCATAACTGGTGACTCTGCATGAGCACTGTATTCCCCTGGTGGTGGTGGAGGTGGAGCTCCATATTGGCTGGTGTAGCGCTGACTAGCCCCACCCCTCCGTGGGGCTCCCATGGATGGACCCACGCGGCGCCCATCGTACCCACCGTAACTCTCGTCCTGGTACCCGTACCCGCCTGTCAAGCAGATATATCAACAATGATGGCTGAAATTTAACATTGGCACCTTGTTGCCATTCATGACTCAACACAGCACCGTCTTACTGCCACTGTGGATCTATGCACCCGAATTAAACAAGCACAAATCACTCCCCGCTTTTGTGAGTGAACGTGTTGGGTGTCCGCCAGGAGCCTTACCGTACTCTGTAGGGTGGTGTCCCAGCAGAGCCGGCTGCCTCTGGCGCTTGTTGGAGTGGCCATTCATATCTGAGAGGCAAGAGAGGGAAGGAGGCCATGAAAGGGAAAAGAAGAAAACACAGTGACAGGGAGAAAGGGTGGAAGATGAATTTGCCCCCCAAAAAATAATAAAATAAAATAAATAATAAATCTGTAGCGTAATATAAAATACATAGCTTAAGAAATTGATTGGATAGGAAAGAAAGGGGACCAGAAATAGACGGAAGGGGAAAAGAAAGAAATACACTAGAACGGAATGCGTGATTCATAGAGGAGTGTGTGATATGGACCAGCACCAATGTGTGTAAACAAGGAATGGAGACAGGTATGAGCAAATAGCTCAAATCAATAATCACTAAATAAACAATGGACTTGCATGATTACAATGTGCATTGAGAGGGGGAGAAAAAGAGTAGAGATTAAAAAAAAAAAAAAAAAGAAAAAAAAAAAAGAAAGAAAGAAAAGAAAAAGAAGCCTGGGATGCACACACACCTTGTTCGCCCCCATCGCCATCAGCGTCTGCACCTGTTCAGGTACAAACATTGCAAACATAAATCTCAAACTAGCTTTGTGGCATTTGCTTCAATGCAAGACAACAGTTCCTTAACATGGGGCGTAACTACGGGGCTTAAGTATCACATGCCCTGAACATAAGAAGAATATAGCAGTACTACTGATGCAGCAGAGCAACACGAAACTGGAGTCCACTACAGTAGATAAACAGGCAAATGGAGATTGGCGAGGGAAAGCCATAGCAAGTTAGGTACATAACATTTTGTCAGAATTACACCATCAAAGCATCACTCCAAGACAACACAAGCTTGGGGATACTTACAGCGCAAACTCAAGGGGAGGGCTAGAGGGTGATGCAGGTGGGACAGGCTGTCAATTAGCCACAATCCTCATCCACGTCCTCTCTGCCAGGACAAATTTAAAAACGTTTCCGGTTTCCTCCCCACTCGGTTTAGTCTCAAAGACTCTAGTGCTTGTCCTCTGTGTCCAAGACAAATATGCTGCCGAGACTCTTCTGCATTCTTCCAACAGTCCTTATTTTAATTTAAACACGTCATAGTCCATGTCATCACGTACAGCCTGGTGGATTTTTGCACATTTCAGATTTCCACTAGAGACAATGCCAAACCTGCATCATATTGGAAGGTGTTACAAAGTAGGTCATAAGACTAAAAATAGAAACGGGAAGAGGAAAAAATAAAAAAATAATACACACACACATTGAGAGGTAAAAGTGTTTGGGAGATTTAGAGGTGGAAGGTATGCTGGACAATGGGAATTCGGTAAATAAAGCATGTGGTCTGTGTGCCCTTCCTCATATTTCCTGAAGAAAACCAGAGCGATAATCAGCACAGATGCTTTTAGGTGGTATGTCAAGGACTCGGGTGTGCGGAAGAGGGAACAAAATATACTGAGTAGTTGAGGAGAGCTCAGAGGTGATGTTCTGTTCCTCGAGTGAGTGACTTGTCCTGTGTGCATGGACGGATTGTTTGCCTGTTTAGAACATGCTACCCCCCTGAAGATTCCTCTATCAGCAGTTGCTGGTGTTGGTGCTGTGTCACAGTGGGGTGTTGGTGGTGATGCTGCTGCTGCTCTCTCAGTGGCATGTCTTATTCTTCTAACACAACTAATCAGAATACGTGTTATGCCACAGGGGTGGGCACATCTTCATGGCTGCTGTGGTTCAGTGGTGGTTCAGGAGATATCGTGTGTAAACCGTGTTCTCTTGTATGGAATGTCAGAGCGTGTGGGTTTCTCTATCATGCTTATGCGCTCCTTTTGCTTGCTGAATGAAAACGTGCTCTTGCAGGTGTAGTAGAGGGAAAAACAAAATGGCTTCCATGTGTATGAAAAGTGTGCGCTTCGTTGTCCAAGTGTGTTGCTGCGGCTGATGTTTAGAAGCACTTTGCGTTTATTGTACAACATGGATGTCGTGGAGCAAAGGAACCCCATAAGCAGGCATCAACCCGGCATTAACACGACAGTGCAAAATGCACACAACATTTCAGTGTATTAAACTCTTCCAGAACCTTTTAAGGTACCAAAGGAATATGAAACCACTCGCAACATGATCTACACAGTTCCTGGACAAGTTCCTGCTACACACCCACTTCCCGGTAAAAAAAATCAATAAAAAAAAACGCACGCTAATAGTTTGTTGGACCCCCTTTACCCTCAATGACAATGCATAATCGCCATGACATTGTTTCAAGAGACCTAAGCAACATCCAGTGTTGGGTTCATTGTTCGCTGACATAGTGAACTGATGTGGGAAAAACTGAACCACTCCATAAAGTCTTCTCTAGCACATCCCAAAGACTTTCAAGAGGGTTAAGGTCAGGACTCTGTGGAGTCAGTTCATGTGTGAAAATGATTCCTCAAGCTCCTTGAACAAATCATTCACTATTCGAGCTCCTAATTTTAATTACGCACCAACAGGGAAGAACAAGTCCATTGATGTGATAGCCTGCTCATACAGTACATTCAGCTCATCAGCTGAGTTCATTTTATTGCCACATTAATGTTGCTGAGCCTCAACCTGACCAACTGAAGCAACAATACCAGAGTGAATACGAGCTGTAATCAAGGATAAATAGGGTTCAGCAAAATATTAGCGTGTAGCACAGAAGTGACACAGACATAATAGGGGACTGACAGATAGCTTAAGATTAATAGGCGCCACTAATATTAAGTCAGATTGGTTATTGGAGCCAATGGTGACAAACGGGACTCCACCTATGAGTCCTAAAATGATCTAGACTTAATAAAAGTGCAAAGCGGCCACTTTAGAATTTAAAAACTATTTTTGTCGGTGATGCATACTCTGTGGTCCAGTCGCTCCTTTCATCCTTGCATAGAAAAAAAAAAAAAAAAGTACTTAAATTCTGAAAAGCTGTACACATTCCAGAAAAAAAAAAAAAAAAAAAAAAAAGTCACAAAAAACCATTTACTACATGCTATTTCTCAATGTTTGCAAGGAACTGTACAAGGCTGCAACAATAAAGCACCAGACCTCCTGAAGTCTAATATGACCCACTCCCACCCCTTCAGCTATTCTCCACAGTGGCAGTAAGGGTGCTGAGTTGTGTCAGAATAGAAAAATGTCCAGCTGTTAACATTACCTTGACTGCTCAGGTTAGGATTGGTGTAGTCCCACGTGTCCTGGTCGTTCTTGAATACATTGAGGCGTGATGGCTGTGAGGAAGAAAACTAATCATCAGGTTTGTTTTCACACAAATAGTACACAAAACTCCAAGACCATTTTTTAGGTGGTCACATTTATTTGCATTGATCACACTTTGGTATGTGGCAGGTTGAGGACCGAACCCTGAAGGAACATCAGCGTTTTAACGTTCTGGTCAGATATTAACCTACACATCCTGAATATGAATGTTACGCCAATATTCACTCACTCGCCAAACCACTTAATCCTACTAGGGTCGTAGAGAGACTGGTGCTTATCTCAGCCTGCACTGGGCGAAGGTGGGGTACACTCTAAACAGCTAGCCAGACCATTGTAGGGCATCAATATTAATAAACAATTTATTTGACACTTTTTCCTGACGCATGTAGCCACCCAACAGCTTTACAGAAATATACGCTGACTGGCCAAAAGAAAACAAAACAAGAATCATACACACAAATATGTTGTTGTTTCGCCTTTAGCCTTGCCTACAGCATGTAATCATCATGCCATTGTTTCAACAGACTTGAGCAACATAACATTTATTTCCATTCAGTGTCAGGTTCATTTCTCACCGACATCTTGAATTGATGAGGGAAAAACTGAACCACTCCATAAAGTCTTCTCCAGCACATCCCGATAAGGTCAGGCTCTAATACATATGTGAAAATGATTCCTCATGCTCCCTGAAGCACTCATTATTTGAGTCCCCATTTTATATCCGTGCCATCAGGGAAGAAAAAGTCCATTGATGTGATAACCTGATTATTCAGTACACTCAGGTCGTCAGCTGACTTCATTTTATTGCCACATTAATGTTGCTGAGCCTCGACCTGACCAACCGGAGCAACAATGCCATGGAGATTATGTGCTGTGATCAAGGATAAATGCTCTCCATGAAAATATTAAAATGTGAGACGTGTTTTTGGGTGGGCAGTGCACAATTTCAGCACACAAACTTATACATTTTAAATTATTAAACATATTCCTCAGCCCGAGATGAGAGAGGCAAGAGAACCCATGACAGTAACCACAGTCAGAAGGGAGTCTGCAATTTAATTTAACCAGGAACCTGATTACACATTTTAACAGACAAAAGTCTTTTCTACTTTGTTGAAGTTATCACAATTTGTTCACTGATGGAGACACAAGCATAAAACTGTTCAAAGCAACTGCAGACTTAAAGTTATCAAGGCAACTGTAGGAATAAGCAAAAACTACATCAACTTCATTCTAAAGTCATCTTCACACTTTAACTGCATCCTTGAAAAGTGTTGACCTTTCAAGATTTATGGTGCTTTGGCGTTTGGAGGTGGTATGCTCAGTAAAGCTTGCAAACCACTCTTATTTTGAGCTAATCTGAAGTATTCCCATCAGTTAGGTGCCCGAATCAGCTATAGGCACCATGATATATTTTCTAACTTCAGCATTGACTAGAGCAATAAACAAAGTCAAATAAAATTAGATCCATGTACGCAGACAATAAGCATTGTAGCTGTAAAGCAATCGTTAGAGTTTTACTGAAAATTTTAGGAAACAAATAAAAAAACGCACAGCGTACAAGTAAACTAAAGATATTGACCTCATTGATTGGCAGACCCACTAGATGACCGATAAAGGGGGTGTGGTTTCCACCACTCACTCATCACTTTCCGAACTGCTTACTCCTACAATTCGAGTTGAGGGGAGGCTGGAGCTGACGCTGGGTTAAAGTGGGGTACATCCTAAACAGCTCGCCAGACCATCACAGGGCAACACACACACAACCATTCACACTCACGTCCACACCTAGTGGCAATCTGGTACAGCCAATTCGCTTATTAATGGGCAAGATATTAGATGGTGGGAGGAAACCGGAGTACCCAGAGGAAACCCATGTAAGCACGAGGAGAATGTGCAAACTCTACACAAAAACGTTCAAGCACAGGACTTTGTTGCTGTGAGTCAAACATGCTAACCATTATGCCGTGAAAACGATTAACATCTGTGTATTTTTAACCTTTCTATGAAGACATTTGTAAATAAAAAGCCATAATTTTTCTGACAATCCCAAGTGGCGTTTTTGACACAAAGCACAAATCATCCATCCTCATCCTGACTGTAGTGTACAATACCCAACTTAATAATGTAGGTTTCGATAAATTATACAGTAGTTATGACAAACGAATATATTGTATAATATTACAAAAGTAATTTCACTGTCTATTTAAATGTGTAGATTTTTATGTTACATACATTTCTTCCAAATCTGAAATTTATAGGGCCATTTACAAAGACCAAACCAAAGCCAGGATTGCCTTTCATGTATAAACACACACAGTAAACTGTTGTCAGTGTACAATGCTGTGCATTGGCAATGTGATGATCCTAGTTGTAGAACAGCAATAAAATCACTATTATGCCAGGCGGTACTCAACCCGAACTGCACTCCTGGTCACACGATATTGCTTCAATGATGATGTTCATCATTTAGTGTAAATACACATAACTAGGTAGCTAACCAGATCTTACTGCATTATACTAATAACCAACCCCAGAGCCTGGAGAAACATTCTTCCAGGCAACCAAGAAAATATGACCTGGCAGCAAGCTGGCACTGGTACCTCCACTTTCACTTGCCAGTGAATGAGCTGATTATTGATTTATTTTTACACTCCCAGATATAGCACTAAAGTATGCAAAAGTAGATGAACGGACAGACTCCCCTCACTCAGCCTTCAACAAATATACACCACATGTGTTTTAAATATTTCTAAGTAACAGAGCTTCTCTTACCTTGGCATACTCGATCTTGAGCGTGCAGCATCCTGAATATATATCGGCACCATTGAGAGAGGCTTTGGCCCGCTGTGCACTCTGGACTGAATCAAATGTAGGAAATATTAAGGAAAAAAAAAAAAAAAAAGTACATTCTACCAATTACACAACCACTGGTCATCAAAGCTTCACATGGCAAGGTCATTCATAGCTGTGATGGAGATTATCTGAGGAACACTGGGCATGACACAGAGACACTATTTGGGGTGGAGCACATCTGCATGACGTAGCCAGCACATGTTACCCTGTGCAATTGGAAAGGTGAAACTAGAGACAGAAACCCAGAATTTGGAGTATTTGGCAGATACCCTTATCCAGAGCAAGTGACATTATTATCTCATTCATACACTAAAGCAGTTCAAAGTTAAGGATCTAGCTTGAGAGGCCAACAGTGGCGACTCAATGGGACTGGGTCTTGTACCGACCCAATACGAATATAGCCAATTACTCATATGTGAGCAAATTCTTCAGTACTATGCTCTTGATATGTAACCTAAAGCTGTAAAGGATATTCTACCATGGCCTGGACACCATTTTTCCTAAAAATGACAATTCTTTGAACTGGACCACAATTGTTGCAGATGGTATACAGCACGTCCTGCAGGATAAAGATAAGAAAAAAAAAACATATTAAGGATGCATATCTGTAGTTTATACATGTATATGTAATCACAACCATGACAGTTTACTCAGTAATTCTGAATACTAATAATCACTAATGTCTAGGCGTTGTAGAGTGCTTGAGAGCAGTACCGTAGTGATGGGATAAATGGGGTTCATGATTGTGAATAACAAAACATTATTAACACTGCGGGAGTCGTCGGAATCTCCGGGCCGGGATATCTTCTGACTGGTGGAGTAATTTACATAAGCAGGACTTCCAGCGATGTAGACCTGGTTGTCGGTAGCATATGTTACAGCATTGCAAGAGCCGCTCATGTCTTCGTATTCAACTAAGGCCTGGCGCTTTTTGGGCATCAGCACCACATAACTGTAGACAGAGGAAAGACCACATGTATCATCATTAATTATTTTTTTCCAAAGGCAATTTAGGTATTTTTAAAATTACACAAAATTAGCAACCAAGTAGTCTCTGACAAAGGAGGGTGGATGGATGGATTTGGGGGGAATTTGGACAATTGAGTACATCTAAGTTCTAGAAACACACCCAACAACCGAAGAAAAAAAAAACCCACGTGGCATATTACCTGATGGTTCCAAATTCCTGCAGGGCTTCAACAATGTCTGCTTCCAAAACTCCATCCACCAACCCTCTTATGTGAACCACGAGGGAGGGGAGAGGCTTGTGAGGGTCTTCATAGCCCTCCTGTAATACACAATGGGTCACATTACACACTGACACATTACAGTTTACAAGGAGGCATTTTAAACATATGATTCACTACAAATGTAATCTGTAATCCAAAACGTAATCTATTACTCCAGAAACCAATAATACAGCTATAATCTAAAGCAACCTTGGGATTGGTAAAGGTGTGATGGAACTTTTATAAGCAAAACTTCTGATACTCTATTGGTTTTGTCCCTTTATTATATTTTGCTGCCCTAAAAGTATTTGTACAGAATGGGTTAGAGCAGCCACACATGGCAGTTAGGATCCTATACCCACCGACTACTTAAGCTAAAAAAATTACCAGCATCAGCCACATAAAGGCCAATAATACGCCGAAACACTTTTTGGGCTGCAACTCAAAACATTTGGAGTAAAACTGAATTTATTCCTAGATTCCTTGGCTCCAATTTTATTTTTTTTTTTAAATAATGCATGAAAATAAAAACATGAAACGGTTGTTATAACATCCTCAATCAAACATCAACTGGACCAAAACAGGTAACGATGGATAAAAAAAAGTGTGTGTGTAAAAATATTATTACATTAACACAAGTCACAGTTCCATTTAGCATCACTAAATACTGTGTGGTAACATGAGACAGAAAATTCTGACTATGAATCAAAAATAGTCTCTGCAGTCAAACTACTGTTTAGGGCACTGAGAATAATAGCACTGACCAGAACCACTGATCTTCCTAATTTAAGAACAATAAGCTAAAGCATGATACCTGGTTCGTTAGCATTCAGTATGAGTGTACTTTTAAATCGGTATGCTTAAAGCTGCGTGCAAAGTTCATTAGGCTGTATAAAAAAAATTCTTGGTTTCCCATCAGAACCTTCTGAAAACTTAAATGCGGCACACTGGTTCATTCATTCATCTTCTGAACCGCTTATTCCTAATTAGGGTCGCGGGGAGGCTGGCGCCCATCTCAGCCGACT
>JAQMYF010000008.1:24220281-24230348 GCA_030014195.1 Neosilurus mollespiculum
GAAGTCATGAATATATTAAATTATCTTCAGTCCACCAAAAAAAAAAAATATTAGAGGTAAAGCCAGTGTGATATAACAGATTTCTGATGACTTACCTGCTCCTGCGTTTTGAATAAGATGGAGAACGATACCTCCTAAAAGAGAGAGAGGAAGAATACGTGCATTTATTGGGGAAAAGTGACAACACTGATACAGTACAATAATGTTCTCTATAAACACTTGATATGCTCCCAGACTTTGAAATCTTTCACCACATGAAATTAGTTCTGGTCTAAACAGATATTTGGGGCAGCCGTGGCCTAATGGTTAGAGAAGCGGGTTTGGGACGAAATGGATCAATTCCTGAACCAGCAGGAAAAATGTGTGGCGGTGAGGAGGAGTTAGCAGCACCTTCTCTTCCTCCACCTTCATGGCTGAAGTGTCCTTGAGCAAGGAATCTAACTCCCAACTGCTCTGTAATGTGTGGTAGCCCTCTGCTCCGAGTGTGTGTGTGCGCTCACTGTTTTGTGTGTACGTGTTCTCACTTTGTATGGGTTAAATGCACATGCCAGACTTCCCTTGCAGGATTAACATAGTATATCCAAAAATTCTTTTCTAGCAGGTCTTTAACAATCTTTTTATGAACCTTACAATCATTTGTATTGTTATATCCCCCATTTTAATTACAAACTTTTTTTCATATGGTTTACCTTTTTCTTTTATTAATTCCACACACTCTATACATTAGGTTGGTCCTCATTGGTGGTAAAAAAAAAATTAAAGTTTGAGTAAAATTGACGGGCGCACATTAAATTGGTTGCATTCAATGTAAAAACACTTGTAGCAAAATATTTTTAATTTTGAATGATATGTAAGGTATGCTCAACGCTGATGAAATTCTGCATTACTGCTATCTAAGCATTAACTACCATAATGTTACAGATTAATAAAGAAAAATTAAGTTACTTTCAGGAAGCATTCTGCACTTCTCTACACATGGTACACAGTCTACAGTCTACACTACTTGTGTGTTGCCATACAACCCCATCCATATTTAAATTACAGAACTCATGTTTAGTTTACCTCTGTAGGATTAGAACTACAACATTACTCAGCTGCATTCTTACCAATGAGGCGATGGCATTGTAGTGGCTGAAATATATGTAGTTTGGGAACTTGCAGGCAGTCTTCCACACCATACCAAGCATTTATAGGAGAGAAACTTCAGAGCCTTTGAGCATAGCTTAAATATTATTCAATTGGGAAAATCCTTTCATTTTTAGCACTTGAAACCTTTTTAGGGGGTGCCCACTTTACAATTCAAAAATTTGAAAATAAGGACCACCACAGTATACATATATTTCCTCTTATGTGGTTTTTTACAGATGTTTTTATTCTTACGTTGGTTTTATCTTTGCCATTACACTTTTAAGCACATTGAACCTATTTTTAATCAGATGAAATTTGCTATACAAATAGTCTTGAATTTGCCTAACTTCCCTCTCTAATGTACCTGGAACAAGAGAACATGTACAAATTTGGCAGAGCTATGCCACCACAATTGTTTTATAAGCCTAAACCTCACACTCTAAATCAGTAACAGCAGTTCTTTATGTCTTCATGGTTTTATGTCTTCATGGGATTCCTCTGGTTTTCTCCAAATTCCCAATAATTATTCAGTAGGTGGCTGGCTACAACAAATTGCCCCTCAGTGTGATGTGTGTGAAATGCCCTGGGATGGACTGGTATCTGATTCTGATTGCATTCCCACCTCATTCCCAGCATTAATGGTAGGAGCCCTTCCTCTCAGCTTCCAATAAAATTCAATTCCATCAGACTCACTTCCATGACTCTTTAGGCTTATATAAGCTATGCATATTTACACACACACACACACACACACACACAAAAATCCATAAGGGTGTCATGTTAGCTCATTGGTTAGCACATCCGCCTAACAGCAAGAATTCCCAGGCTCAGGGTGTATCCTGTTTCCTCCCACAGTCCAAAACATGCACAGTAGGCTGATTGGTGGTTGCAAATTGCCCCTAGATGTGAGAGCAAGTGTATGTGTATTGGCCCTGCAATGGTCTGGTGAGCTGTTCAGGGTATACCCTGTCTTCACCCAAAGTCGGCGGAGATGGGTGCCAGCCTCCCTGCAACCCTAATAAAGATTAAGCGGTTTTGAAAATAAATGAATGAATAATAATCCATATGCAGGAAATTTTACTGGACGTATTTCATGAGCTAATGAAACATTCCATGACTCTCCAGGCCTGGAAAACACTATTTTAAAAACTGATGACTGACCATAACAGCGGAGACTTACAGAGAGGAAAAGGTACAAGCCGTATCTCCTGTCTATTATAACGGGGAACGTGAGGTCACTGCCGAATAAGATGGACGAGCTGACAGAGCTAGCTTGGAGTCAGAGGGAGTATCGGGAGTGTAGTTTCATGTGCTTCGTGAAGACATGGCTGCATCAGGATATTCTCGATGACAACGTATTCATCGCCGGCTTTCACACTGTCCAGGCCAACAGAGACTGCACCGCGAGGAGTAAGCGGAAAGGAGGGGGGTTTCCATTGTTGTCATTAACCGGTGGTGTAACCCCGCCCACATAACCATTAAAGAGTAGAGTTGTGGACCGGATATTGAACTTTGAGCTGTTGGACTCAGACCATATTATTTGCCTAGGAAATTTTCGCATGTCATCTTAGTGGTTCTTCTGCCAATCCCACAGCTGCATGTGACACTGTTCATGCTACCAAAGCCTGGTTACAGATTCAGCAGCCAAGTGCTTTCATTGTGATCTCAGGTGACTTCAACCATGTCACCATGGCCACTACACCGTCCAAATTTGTGCAGTACGTGGACTGTCCCAACAGAGAGGAGAGAACTTTAAACCTGCTGTATGCAAACACTAAGGATGCCTACAGTTCCTCCCCCCTCCCACCACTGGGGAGATCAGACCATAACTTTATCTTTCTCCATGCTATGTGCCTGCTGTGAAGAGGCAGCCTGTGACTACAAGGACTGTTAGAAGATGGATGGAGGAGCCCCTGGAGGAACTACAGGACTGTTTTGAAATGACAGACTGGCAACAACTCTATGAGCCCCACGGTGAGGACATTGATGAGTTCACGGAGTGTATTTCACACTACGTAGCTTTCTGCACCAACGCCATTGTTCCAGCTCAGACAGTCTATTGTTATCCAAATAACAAGCCGTGGGTGACTAAAGACATTAAAGCCCTCCTTAACAACAAGAAGAGGGCATTCGGGGCTGGCAACAGAGAGGAGGTGAGAATGATTCAAAGTTTACTAAGAGTCAAGATCAGGGAGGCTAAGGACAATTACAGGAGAAAGCTGAAGTGGAAACTCCAACATAACAACATGAGAGAGGTTTGGAGTGGTATGAAGACCATCACTGGATTTAGGCCACCCAACATCAGAGGAGCTGAGGGCGGTGAGGACAGAGCGAACAAGCTGAATATGGTTTTTTTTAACAGATTCAACACTGCCGCTACTGCTCAGCCCCCTTCTAACTCATAAGGATCAAGCCTGAAAACCCCTGCCACACCAACCTCTCTCCCCCACAATCCTTACTGCACCTCTGCCTCCTGTGACATACCTGACTCTCCTCCCCCACCTGTCAATTTCACCCATAATCAGGTAGTCAGACAGTTGAAAAGACTCCACTCAGACAAGGCAGCAGGACCTGATGGATTGAGCCCCCGTGTCCTTAAAGCCTGTGCCCCCGAGCTATGTGGAGTCTTACATTACATCTTCTCAATAAGCCTTAGTCTACGCAGGGTCCAAGTTTGGTGGAAGACGTCATGCCTCCTTCCAAAGACCCCGCCTCCAAGTGGCCCCCAGGACTACAGACCCGTGGCACTGACTTCACATGTCACGAAGACCCTCGAGAGACTCATACTGAATCAACTCCGACCCATGGTTAGACCACATATGGACACCCTTCAGTTCACTTACCAGCCCCATCTCGGAGTGGAGGACGCCATCATCTACCTGCTTAACCGTGTCTACACCCACCTGGACCAGCCGGTGAGCATTGTAAGGGTTATGTTTTTTGACTTTTCCAGGGCATTCAATACCATCAGGCTGACCCTCCTGGGTGAGAAGCTGACAGTGATGCAGGTGGATGCCTCTCTTGTGTCCTGGATTGTGGACTACCTGACAAGAAGACCACAGTATGTGCGCCTGGAGCACTGCGTGTCGGACACGGTGGTCAGCAACACAAGGGACTGTCCTCTCCCTATTTATTTTCCTTCTACATAACTGACTTCAGGTCCTGCACAGAGACCTGCCATCTTCAGTTTTCTGATGACTCTGCTGTAGTCGATTTATCAGTGGAGGTGGTGAGACGGAATATTAGGCGGCTGTGGACGCCGTTGTCACATGGTGGGAGCAGAATCAACTGCAGCTTAATGCGACAAAGACCAAGGAACTGATTGTGGATTTTAGAAGATCCAAAACACCAGCGACCCGTTTCCATTCAGGGCATCAATGTTGAAATGGTGGAGGTTTACAAATACCTTGGAGCTCATATTGACAATAAACTGGACTGGGTTAAGAACACTACTTCACTTTACAAAAAAGGTCAGAGCCGTTTTTATTTTTTGAGGTGGCTAAGGTCGTTTAACATCTGCCAAACACTGCTCAGTATGTTTTATGAGTCTGTTGTGGCCAGGGGTATCCTCTATGCTGTTGCATGCTGAGGGTTACAGACGCAAACAGACTGAAGAAACTGATCCATAGGCCAGTAACGTTGTGGGGATGGAGCTGGACTCTCTGACGATAGTGTCGGAGAGGCGAATGTTGTCCAAAATAAAGACAATACTGAACAATACATATATATATATGGATATTTCTAATTTTTCTTATTGAGACTTTTATCGTTATCTTTATCTCATTGTTACTTTGAATGGAGCAAATGTGTGCACACGATTTTCTCCGGGATCAATAAAGTATCCTGACTCTGATAACCCTGACCAGAAGAGTGTTTACTGAAAATAAATTAACAAATTTAATCATAAAATTAAATCTACAGCTCCTAATCTGGGTAGCACCGCAGAAACACCAAACCAGTCCATCATTACACAGATGTACAAGTTTTTTTATCTTAATATATTCATATTTTTTCACAAGCCTGTACATTAAAATATGATAATTATGACCCTTGCCTACATCAGGAGAAGCTATAAGTTTTGTGATGCATGCAATATGATGATTATGAGAATTATAGTACAGTGTGAGAGTGAATCTTTTCTAGTTCCAGTTCTTCATCCGGTTGTACATTTTACACTGTAGTGTCATATTATATTACATTACTGTACCTACTGCGCAGACTACAATCATTTCAAACTTTAGAATAGCAATAAAAATTCCAACCGGTTGTGGCTGTGGCTTCGAGATCGTGAACGGTAGCGGCGGCTCCTTGACCTGGAGCGAGATCTGGATCGGGATCTGTAAAAAACAATAAGGATAATGCACTTATTGGCTGATAATTAAAAGCACCTCACTGAACATGAAAAGCATTTATTGGCAAAGAAACTGTAACGCTTAGACATATGTGAACCGCTTTGCACCTGCTTCGACGTCCCCGCTTGCTGAAGCGGTAGCAGTCATAGGCGTAGTGTCCCCTGTCTCCGCACTGATAGCATCTATCTTTAGGATCAAATGGACGGCGGCTGGCTCGGCCATATCGGCTCTTCCTAGACATGCCGGTGGACAGCTCTGCACGAATCCGTGATCCACCCAGTAGCCTGAAATGTTATCATGGAAAAAAACAGATGATCCAGCACCCCTGCCCTCCAGGTAAAAATCTTAGAGTTTGTCTCATAGTTACAAAAAAAAAAAGTACATACATTTCCAAAATGCATTTAGAGAGCAATAAATTCAAACATACTTTCCATCCATTCCTTTCACTGCATCCTCCGCATCCCGAGCATCCTCATACTCCACAAAAGCAAAACCTGGAGGGTTCCTGGCAACCCAGACGCTGCGCAAAGGGCCGTAGTAGCCAAAAGCCCTTTCGATTTCCCCTTTAGCAGCTCCTCCTCCAAGATCTCCCACATAAACCTTACACTCCAAGTTTCTGGAGGAACTGCGAGATGATGAAGAGGAGTAGTACGACATCTCGTTCCTTTGCTGAAGAGAAAGAAAAGGTTGTAATAATGAGTCTGTATACAGCACTTAGCAAAGGTTGGCGATTTACTGCCTCAGTTATCAAGGTTCTAGACTTTGCAGGACTCTGTAGTGAAGTACCCTAAAAGCATAAAAGAATAAGCCGTCCTTTCACCTGATCCAACAAAATGTGGCAGACATACAGTACATGCAAATAAACCGCTGGTCACCAAGCCTGTTTCTGGAGATCTTCCTTCCTGTAGGTTTTTTTACTAACCAAAATCTAACACACCTCTTCTAGTTGGAGTAGCAGATCAAAATGAGGGCAGCAGTAACCTAATGTTTAGAGAAATGAGTTTAGGACCTAAGGTTTGAAGGTTCGATTCCCAAACCAGCAGGAAAATGTGTGGCGGTGAGCTGCACGTTTCCTTCCTCCGCCCCCATGGCTGAAGTGCCCTTGAGCAAGGCACCAAACCCCCAACTGCTCTCCGGGCACCCCAGTGCGTGGCAGCCCACTGCTCCGAGTGTGTGTGGGCTCACTTTGGATGGGTTAAATGCAGAGGCAATAGTTTCCCTTGTGGGATTAATACAGTAAATTTAAAAAAAAGCCCTACCACTTCCAAATTGAAAAAAAAAAAAAAAAAGATCCAAAAAACATAGGTAACCTTTCAAATTGCCACTTGAGCAGGAAATGCGTGACCTCGGTGGATGCAGGCTCAAAGCAGATTTAAAGCCTCAAACATGGAGTGCTGAACTAAGATATGAGTAATCCACCCATCTGACATAAATTTAACTCATTTAACCAGACTACATTCTTCTTTCAGTGCAATTAAAGGAATTTTCATTAACATCAATTTAAAAATAATAAACAACATCTGGATGATCCCACAATATCAGATAAACTGCACACATCTGGTATGAGGGAGGCAAGAGGAATGCCATCTCTCAAAAAGGACCACTGAAAATCCACAATTTTGAAGTTCGCGCAAAGAGGTCGAACTTCTTTCGACCTCTTTCCTTTGAAGTGTGAACATGAATGCGCAGTAGTATCAGGAAAAATACAAGCATGTCTCAGAGAAAACACATGCTTAGCCTCCTCCCTCCCTGGTTGGTAGTGGTTGTGTAACAGATACAGAAATAAACAATAACTAAATAAGTAGGCAGGTTCAAGTGGAAAATTAAACTGTCATTTAAATACTACTACTATTATTGTTATTCACTTATTCCTTTGCCAAACCGCTTAATCCTACTAGGGTTGCGAGAGGGCTGGGGCCTCTCTCAGCTGACTTCAGGGAAAGGCAGGGTACATCCTGAATAGTTTGCCAGTCTGTTGCAAGGCAACACATATACACACACAACCATTCACATTTACACTTAGGGGCAATGTGAAACAACCAATTAAACATGTCTTTGGACTGTGGGAAGAAACCAGAGTACCGAGAGGAAAGCCATGCAAGCACAGGAAGAACATGCAAACTCCACACCAAAACGCCCTGACACTCGAACCTAGACACTTCTTGCTGCAAGGCAAGAAGTGCTAAACACTCCGCCACCGTGCCACCCTACTATTACTTTTGAATTATATGGACCTATTATTAATAAGGGCCACTTGCAAGGACCATGCTGCTTGGAGAAGGCTTTTTAACAGACAAAAGTTGGATTATTATTATTATTGTTGTTGATGCACTGCACTCATGTGCCAATGTTATAATGACGAAAAATACTGCATTCCCATTTAAAACCATGACATTTATAGAAACTGACAAGATGGCAACATTTAGAGAGGGAGTGTACTCAGTTACTAAATAAAACAACAACAATGAGTAAACTATCTTCAGTAAAAGTAAACTGAAATGTCTTTCATATTATTAAAATTAAGGGAGTTTTGTTTACGAGACATTTTTCAGATGTTTTTTACAGATTCGTCTGAGCACCACAGACCAGGAACTGCGCAACGTTTCTCTAACACATCCACCACAAATTAGCTAGCATGCAATTCAACTGGCACATAATAACGATTTAATATCGTTCCATTACATTCCCAGCTTCTAGGAATGTTTTAAAATCACCCTTTTGTCTAAATTAACCGTGTTAATTATTAGCGAGCTGCCTGGATTAGCTAACAAAAGATAATCTTATAAACACTAGTTAGCTTGCTAATTAGCTACAGCACAAAAACACAGTCGTGTTAGCGTTACTAACAAATGGTTACTACATAATGTGCTTACATGAGAATAACTACATTTTTCATAAAAAGATATTAAAGTCTTCTCGACATGAACTAACTAGCTAAGTAGATATCGCTAGATTACCTCATTAGCATCTGTGCAACGCTAGCTAGCTAATACGTTATGTATGCTACAGCTAAGGAAGACGAATTAGCGTGCTAGCAACCACAACAATATCGTAATAAATTACTCCTACCTCTTTGTGTTTATTGCTATTTCCGAGTTTCCAAATTGAACATTAAAAGTTGTACACCGGAAATAATAATAACTTTCAGTATTAGTGGTAATGAGTATCGGCTAGGAGCCGGTTACAGCCAGAATGCTAGAAAAAAACAAAGTGACGTCACTGGGAGATATTTCCAGCCATGAGGACGACCAGGGTACCCGGATGGAACTCAAGCATCCATGGGGAGAACATGCAAACTCCACATAGAAACAGCCTTACTGATCCCGGGACTCGAACCCAGGACCTTCTTGATGTGAGCTGGACATGTTAACCACTACGCCACCATGCCGCTGTGCTGACAATCTTTATTCTATTTAAGTTTGTGAATCCAGTCATTTATTCCTCTTTATGAGCTCATTTTTATTCTGTAAATGATTTTTTAGTGTTTATATTTTTTTATTAATGAATTAATGTTTTACACTTAATTTTTTTTTATTATTTTATTGCACAATTATATATTAATTATTGCAACTCCTCTCACTTATATAGTTTTATTCTTACTTGTGTTTTATCTCAATGCTAAATTCATGTGCAATATTTGTTTCTTAGGTGCAATTTTGAGGGGGCTCTGAGTCCAAGAATTTCATTGCCGGTAGTGATGTTTCATTGTAATGTGTTCATTTCAATTTCAATTCAGTGTTTGTATATGACAAATAAACTTGAAACTTGACAGCCTTTATTATTTTTAAATTTCACCTCTCATCACTAATTTAAATGGCGATCATTGACTTTGCATGGTTGCCTTTCGCTTCCAAGGTGAATCTGTCTTTACACATGAAATGTTATGCCTGTGTGGGCGGCATGGCAGTGTAGTGGTCAGCACATCCACCTCACAGTAAGAAGATCGAGGATTCAAGTCCTGGGCGTTTCAGTGTGGGGTTTGATGTCTTAAATGTCATAAATGTCATAAATGTCATAGGCGGCACGGTGGCGCAGTGATTAGCATGTCCGCCTCACAGCAAAGAAAGTCTGGGTTCGATTCCTGGGCTTGGGCGTTTCTGTGAGGAGTTTGCATGTTCCCCCCCATGCTTGCATGGGTTTCCTCCAGGTTCTGTGGTTTCTTCCCACAGTCCAAAGACATGCACAGTAGGCTAATTGGCTGGGCCAAATTGCCCCTGGTTGTGTATGTGAATGTCAATGGGTTTATGTAAGTTGGCCCTGTGATGATCTCATGAACTGTTCAGGGTATATTCTGCCTTCGCTCAGTGTTGGCTGAGATTGGCTTTAGCCTCCTCAACACTGTGGGATTAAAGCTGCTCAGCAAATGAGAAACACTGAGAATGAGATGTTCAAATTCAAATTTTATTTGTCACATACAAATTATACACAGTTCAATATAAAGTGAAAAAAAAAATAGAAAATAAAGAAAATATATAGATTAAAATATAATAAAAAATAAAATATAGGATACAATATATATATATATATATATATATATATAAAAGTGAAATATAAATATAAATAAAATATACAGGCAGTATATGGAAA
>JAQMYF010000008.1:24255264-24271027 GCA_030014195.1 Neosilurus mollespiculum
TATCATTTGAATTGCAATTGATGCTGCTGTTAGGACTGGCAGCATGCTGGCGTAGTGATTAGTTCTTCTGCCTTATAACAAGAAGATCCTAGTTTAGAGCCCAGTGAGAGTGTTTCTGTGTTGTGTTGGCATGTTCTTCTCATGATTGCGTGAGTTTTCTCTGGGTTCCCCAGTTTCCTCCCACAGTCCAAAGACATACACATTAGGCTAATTGGATATTCTGGATTGCATATAGGTATGAATGTCAGTGTGAATGGTTGTTGCAGTGCAATGTTTTTTTAAGCTACTCAGGGAGTCAGATGGGATTAGCTCCAATCTACCCATGACCCTAATAAAAAATATGATATAATGTGATGAGATGAGATTACTGGTAAAACCACACTGTTATAATATATGTAAATGACTCTGAAAATGATTAAAAAAAATTGCTTCTGTTGTTTTTTTTTCTCAGATCTCCAAAATGTTGGTGGTGAATCCGGAGCAACGTTACACAGCCATCGATGCCTTAAATCACCCATTCTTTCAGCAGTATGCGGTTGAGGAGGTGCGACATTTCAGCCCATATAGGAAGTTTAAAGTGAGTAAATTTAAATTAAGTACATTTAAACAAGTTTTAAAAAAGCAAGTTTGGTGCATGAACAGAGGGCATTGATTGACGATTGTGACTCATTTAGGATTATCTGGACTTAGGATTTACCTTATAAGAACACATGTTAAATTTATGATTGAACTCAGGATATTTCAAGATTTTACATGATCAAAGTATAAAAAAGAAATTGGAAAATGTCTTATTTTGAAGATATAGAAAACACTTTGCTGCAAAAAGCTAGCCAACAAAATATGTTCTTATAGAACCAAATACATTTTTGGGATAGTTAGGGTTAGCTTAGTTGGTGTGTCAGAATAATTCCACTAGTGTTCTTAAGTATTTAATATTTTTCAATTACTTTATATAATTAGTATATAATTTTACCAGGACAATGTACGTTAGAATATATGTGTTGTACATAAATAACATAATGTATGGATGTTGTCACAAAATATTAATTAAAAATTATCATGCAGTCAAAATTATATTTTATATAATTTAAAAGTAAAAAAAAAAAAAAACGGTCCACATTTACATGTTCTTAAAAATAAAAATTAAATTAAAGTCAGGCGGTATGGTGGCGTAGTGGTTAGCACATCAGCCTCATATCAAGAAGGTCCTGGGTTCAAGTCTCGGACCTTGACGCTTCTGTGTGGAGTAAGCATGTTCTCCCTTCGCTTGTTTTGGTTTTCCCAGTAGGCTAATTGGCTGCTCCAACTTGCCTCTAGGTGTGAGTGTGAATGGTTATGTGTGTGTGTGTTGGCCATGGGACGCTCTAACGAGCTGTTCAGGGTGTACCCCGCCTTTGCCCAGTATTGACTGAAACCCCAGTAGGATTAAGATAAAAATAATCAATAATTACACTGTGACATAACAAGCACAGTCCTGGCTATTCAGACTCAAAACAAAACAGAGGTGTTAACATGATTCTAACTGCTTAATCCTGTTAGGGTCATGGTGAGGCTGGTGCGTATCTCAGCCAACACTGGGTATAAGCGGGGTACACCCTTAACAGCATGCCAGACCATTGCAGGGCCAACACAGGCACCTAGGGGCAGGCATGTTTTTGGACTGCGGGAAGAAATAGAGTACCCAGAAGAAAAGATTGTTATTAACCTGATTGTCATGAGCTTTTCACACGAAATATAAAATGACTATGCAAAGGAACCTGGTAAACTGATTTAGGAAATATGTACTGTAAGTATTATAAAGGTCAGAAAGAACAGGTATTTTAATTACTAATACTTGTACCTTTGGTATAAATATACTGTCTATAAAAAAAATCCAATTATTTTACACTTCTGTTTCCAGGTCATCTGTATGACTGTTCTTGCCTCAGTACGCATTTACTGCAACTATCGTCGTGTCAAACCTGTCACCAAGGACGTGATCAGGAGTGACCCCTATGCAGTAAAACCAATTCGCAAACTTATCGATGCCTGTGCATTCAAGATCTATGGACACTGGGTGAAGAAGGGCCAGACACAGAACAGAGCGGCCCTATTCGAGAACAACCCAAAGGCCATTTTACTTTCTATAGCAGCCGAGGCTGAACATTCATCACTGCGAACATGGTAGATGGAAAGACGACAGCTGAAACGCAAGAAACTAAGAAACTCTCTTAATAGGAAGTGTTGCAAAACTTTAGTTTTCTTTTCTAGAATGTGTTGCAGCCATATAATCATATTTTACTTACTATGCTAAATGTGCAAATATTTTTTATTTATAATTTATTTGAAACTAAGGGAAGTAACTCAAAGTTAAACTGTAAAAGAAATATGCTCTAAAATGCTGTATGTTGTCTGACATTATGGGGTAAAAATATTTGTATATCTCCAGTGGTTCAGCAATTGATGCATGTTAAAAACTCATTAATAAGATTTCACATACTCCACATATGTACAGTGTAGACAGAAATGGGCGTTTTAATTAAATACATAAACTTGTTGAATGCATGCCAGAATTTAAGCAGCATTAAACTGATATGCCCCTCTTAAAATGCAAAGGAGACTGAGATTCACCTGAATACCACCTTGTGCAGGTGAATATGGATGCACGTACAGTATAAGCAGTACAGCACATCACTGCACAGGGGTTGGTATGTCTCACAGGTATTCTGAAAGGAGTAAATATACATGCACACACCCCCCATACAACAGTTCCCCCGAGAAATACCATGTCATTTTGATAGTAATCACCTCCTCAAGTAGCTGGGAACCCTACATGCTCTGGTGCTAAGCCAGATGGCTGAGTGGTGGCCTTATGATAACCCAGTTAGCTGAACTTGGTGGGGCAGCAGGGACAACTTGGTGATAGTGGGGCTTGAACCCCTGACCTTCGGATCAGTAAGCCAGCACCCTACCACCGGGCCACTACTGGCCTATTTCAAACATATTATTACTATAATAATATTAATAATAATAATAATAATAATAATAATTATTATTAATATTATTATTATTATTATTACAATAACAAGTTACGTCATTGACTTTCAAGGCTCATTGAACTTTCATAGGCTAGAACAAGTCATCTGATCAATGTAGTGCTATGTGATTGGCTGCAAGGGCTCCTGTCGCCTGTCTGTCAAAAGGAAGTCCCGCCCTGAACCTTTATAACCGCCTTCATCCCGCAAACAAATCCCTTTTTAAACCAATGAATATTAAAAAGATGAATTTGCGAATCCATTCCATCCGAGGTCCATTCCAAAAACTTAGTTCAGGGCGTTTGCTTATAACTGAGAACAAAGACACAAGTACTTTAGTAACTCCTTTAAGCCACGCCCCCTCCCCCGGTAGATTGTCTAGAGCTGCTTCTGTCCTTTTGCCAAAATTAAAGGTTGTTAATAATTAACCGGACACACAGCTGGTACCTGAAACAAATCGGGATAATAAATGGACACGTCAAAATAACACCTACTCATAATAATAATAATAATACAATCTTTTATTAATTAGGAAGCGATATGTCGAGGCCTATATTCGATCAAGGTCCAAACAAACAAACAAACAAACAAACAAACAAAAAAGCCCTGTTATGCACATATTTCCAATCTTATGCTATTTTTTTCTTAACACCAAAAATCTACTGTTAAGGGCAATCTAAACAAATTCTTTCTTTCTTTCTTTCTTTCTTTCTTTCTTTCCAAATGAAAATAGCTACAATTTGCAAACAAACATGGCAGTATAATGGCATAATTCAATTCTTCTTCTTCTTCTTTTTAAAAAAAAGCCACATTAAAAGGAACAGGGAGTAAACAACATCCTGCAGTTTCTTGCTGCTATGACAACCATGTTTTCCTAATGGGGATTAATAAAATCATCTATCCATCCATGCAGTGCAAAACCTTGAACCCCTTGATTTGTTCACTGAAATGGGCAATGAATTAAAACTAACATACATAATAAATAAACCTACAACAAAAAAGAGAGAGAGGCATAGAATAGTTAAAAATGAAAATAATTTAAAAATAATTTAATAATAAATGAATAAATAATTTAAATAACAACAACAATAATCGTAATAATAACGGACCTGATTTTATTGGCTGGCGTGCATATGGGACGTCTAAGAAAGGGCGGAGCCTTTGTAACCTAAGCCCCGCCCTCTGATTCAGTGTAGAGAAGCTGTGTGTGTGTGTGTGTGTGTGTGTGTGTGTGTGTGTGTTGGCGGCGGTGGCGGGTTTCCTGAGGTCTCCTCAGCCGAGGACGTTAACACAGACCCTGGATTTGTCCGTCGCAGTGTACCGGAACTTTTAGAGAATATCGCAGTGTGTACAAACAGAGCGTTAAGGTAAGAAAACACAGTCACGCGGGCCTCCTCAGGAGTGTTTTAAATTTACCTCAGGGGTTTGATTTGAATGGCGGGTTATCTAACCTACCGCAGGCCGCCGTGTGAGGCTGACGCAACAACCTGAGGAGCACTGAATGTTTATATTACTGTGATTTATGATGGAAGGAAGGCTGAGGTGCACATGTTGTGAGATTCTTGGTAGTAGTTCATAGTTTAATGGAGTTATTATACAAAATCAGTCATCATTAGCACCGAACAGCTAATCAGTGCGGTTCAGGTGTTATCAGCTCGATCAATAAAAAAAAACCAAAAACCAAACCCTGATGTTTTCTTTACTTTGTAAGACCTGGTGCACGATGACGTCGCTAGCACAGACCCAGGAGATGTTCCGGCTGGCTGAGGCGGTGTGCTTCGATGTGGACAGCACTGTAATCCGAGAGGAGGGCATCGATGAGCTCGCCAAGTTCTGTGGTGTTGGAGATGCTGTCACTGAAATGTGAGTGTCTTCTGCAGTTAAAACCTTCACACAGGGGAAAAAACCCCAACCAGACATCTCAGTGATAGTATGATCCTCCATCCAACAGATATTACTTTGTATGTAATCTTACTTTCTAGGCTTCCTCTAGCATGCTGACTCTTCATTCATTTATTTTCTGAACCACTTAATCCTAATTAGGGTCTCAGCCGACTCGGGGCGAGGGAAGAGCACACCCTGGACAGCTCACCATGCCATCGCAGGGCAGAATCGCGCTGACGGCAACCCAAAGGCCTGCTCTTTACATACGACAGCAATGGTTCTTTCACATGCCTCTCACCACAGACAGTGAGCGACGTGGCCGGCCTTTGATAACCCAGTTAGCTACACTGGGGGGAAAGCAGTGACAGCTCGGTGATAGTGAGGCTTGAACCGCCCGACCCTCTGATCAGCAAGCCAGCACCCTACCACCGGACCACCACTGCCCCGTCAGTGTGGCTTACAGTTCTAAAAATCCTCTAGAGACAAGAAAGACCTCTTAGCCACATTTTTCACAAATTGAAAGAAAATTTTTTTGAGCAGCACAATCGTACATGACGGTGCAGTTTTTAATGCAGTTAACATTATTTGCTTGCAGATAGCTGGTAGATGTGTAATGCAGGTCTGAAATGTAAGAAGGCAAACGCTTTATATTTTGCCAGGACTGTTTATTTTTTTTTGCTGATGAACTGCACAGTAGGCATCAAATCAAAGTCTGTTTCATGCCCTCACCGTACACAAGTGATGACATCAGCACATTTGTACACACACACACACACACACGCACATTACTCAGTCAGTTAGCCAATAGGACCGTGGCAAAGGTCTAACGCAAGCCTAGACATTATATATAGATATCATTGATGCTCTAATTTCTGGGAGGCTGGAGCCTGTCTCCGCCGACACTGGGCAAATAAGGCAAGTTACACCCTGAACAGCTCTCCAGACCATTGCAAGGCCAACACACACCCAACCGTTCACACTTACGTCTAGGGACAATGTTTGGGCATGTTTTTGGAAACGTAGGAGGAAACTGGAGTACTCGGAGGAAACCCACGCAAGCACATTGTGAACATGCACACGCCACAAAGAAACGCTTGAGCCCAAGACTCTTCGTGCTAACCAAAACACCATGGTGCCTCCCATGCTTATCTGAAATTAACTGGAAGTTTGGAGTAATTTATGCAAACTGTGTCATGCATCCGAAATTTCTTTGACAATTTTTTTAAAATGCCATTTTGGATCTGCAGGAATGTCATGGGTTCAAGCCCATGGCTCGGACATTTTCTGTGTGGAGTTCCCTGTGCTTGCATAGGTTTCCTCAAAGTACTCCGGTTATCTCCCGTAGACCAAAGACATGCACTTTAGGCTAAATGGCTGTTCCAGATTGCCCCTAGGTGTGAGTACGAATGGTTGTGTGTCTGTGTTGGCCCTGTGATGGTCTGGCGAACCTTTCAGGGTCTACCCCGACTTCACCCAGTGTCGGCTGAGATAGGCTCCAGCCTCCCTGTGACCCTTGTAGGAGTGAACGGTTCAGCAAGTGAGTAAGATCAAATATATTTCCATGTAGTCCAGGTTCAAATGCAAAAGTGTGGCTCCAGCAGTTCTGCTGAAGTGTACCGGATTCTAGAAACAATGATCTGTGCATGTGATGGGGGATGTGGCCTCCATAAACCTACAGTAAGTTGTGTCCATGTGATTTCGCAATGTGTACGCACTCTAGAAATTCAGCTTAATTTAGAATTTTATTCCTGTTCATTCCCATGAAACGTTTCCTACTTGGAAGATTCCCAGAATTTTGAATCCTTGGCAAGATGCAAAATTCATGATCCATTATTTAGATCAGCACATATGTATGCATGCATGTCATGTTCAGGCCGCGTAGTCAGATACACGTGCGGCTGTTGATAAGATACATTCTGTTCCCAGGACTCGCAAGGCCATGGGAGGATCAGTAACCTTCAAAACAGCTCTGACTGAGCGCCTGTCTATTATCAAGTGTTCACGGGAGCAAGTTAACAAACTGATAACGGACCATCCTCCTCAGCTGACTCCAGGTATTAAGTAAGTTGGTGTTGTTTTCAGCTTCCTAACCTGGACACCTTGGTGGACAAATATGGAAGCCGTCTTCTGCCGGGATTCCAAATAAAGCATTTTTTTTTTTTCAGCTGAACACATTTATCGGCGTACGCTGAGGTGTAAATATTGTATGTGCAGGGAACTGGTGGAGAGGTTACATCAGCGCAGCGTGAAAGTCTTCCTCATTTCTGGAGGGTTTCGCTGCATTGTGGAGCACGTCGCCACTCAGCTTGGTATTCCTCTTGACCACGTCTATGCCAACCGCTTGAAATTTTACTTCAATGGTAAGAAACTCAGAGCTTCGGTAGGATTACTGATTATAGTCTGTCTAATGACATCACGTCAGTCTTGGGTTGAGAAAATATCCAACATGACAGGAGTTTTGTGGTCAGAAACCTACACTAATACAAAGAGGAGAGGACGAGTAACATGCTGTGCAAGGAACAATATAATCTCTGTACAGACTGTACACCTCTGAGGTAGGTGTGGCCAAGAAACCAGTCAGTACAGTGTTTAATCCTGAACAATGCTGATGTGCCTGACCGAGTAATACTACACTACCATATCCATGTTACTGTGGTGCTGAAACTGGTTCACCACCCGATGCACATAATGTCTGCACAGAAGTAGTCCCAAGATGGTCGCTTTCAGCTGATGAACAGTGTAATCTTGCCTAATGGTAATTATATTTAGTAGGTGTACCTGATAAAATGGACCTTTACTATAAATATTACATTGTAAATCGCACAGACCTGGACCTGGACCTGGACCTATGCTGATACGCATATTAAACATTGTTCTATGGTAAGCTTTTCCCAAGGAGCAGTGGTATTTCTGATTTGAGAATGGGGCTGAATACAAAAGAACGCCAATTCATTTATCAACTGGAAAAGCACTCAGAGAGCGCAGACCTCCGCCGAGGCCGCAAAAAATCTACAACATTTCCTGGGTCCTTATTATAATCTAGATCACTGCAAAACTCTAATCAATCTAATTGTTCCTTGTATCATTTCCCAGCTGTCCTAAAAATGTCATCAAAATCGGCGAAGAACGTTTTGAGTGATGTTGCTAACAGGCAGACAAACAAATAAACAAACTAATGCCGGAGAAAACATAACCTCCTTGGCGTAGGTAATAAAAAGTTCATAGCCCTTGCGGTTTAATATAATATTACTCACAGTAAAAGCTATTTTGGAGAATAACCACCAGGGGGTGGAGAAAAACAAATTATTATTTTTTTAAATTCCCTGCATCCGGATAATAATCTGGATCTTTGCCAAAATGTAATCAATTGTTCCTTGTATCATTTCTGACTAATCCTGCAAATTTCATCAAAATCCGTTCATAACTTTTTGAGTAGTCTTGCTAACAGACAGACAAACAAACCAACGCCATTGAAAACTTAACCTCCTTGACGGAGGTAATTATGTGCCACCTTGTGTTGGTCTATCACATAAAATCCCAATAAAACTAATTTTATGTTTGTGGTTGTATCATCATAAAATGTGGGAAAGTTCAAGCGGTATGAATACTTTTACAAGGCTCTGCACCGGGACAGCAGATACAAGACTCGAAATTCCTACTTTAGCGATTGCTACGCAAGTGAAATTCGTAAAATCCAAGTCAGACTGCGCCTGGCGCAAGTGCCGAAATCAACCAGGACACGGTTAGATTCCCATTAGTACATTTACTGATCGAGACAAACTCCTTTTAATTCCTGCACAACATGAAAAGTCGGCATTTCAATGCCTTTCCAACACGTAAATCGCAACAGGAAGGGTTTGTGTTCAGCACGAGAGTTCGGCGAGACTTCCCTATTGCTAACCTGTTGCCATGACACACAGTTAAAGCACGTGGTTCTGTCACTGTCAGTATGAAGCGGGCAATCTGGTGATGGAAAAGGCAGTGACGCGGGACAGAAGCTCGATGAAAAGTTTTGATGATAAAGAAGCTGAATATTAGCAAGGATATAACAATGAAGGTACCGGGCACCTATTTTGTTTTGATGCAGGTAACTTTTGCTGGCAGCTTGCATCATGCGCAGGCTATTTTTTCCAAAGAGTTTCAAGCCCTGTAGTAGTTACATCCAAGTAAACTACAGTATATGTGGGGGACACTGTATCATCTAAATACTTTTAAATCCTACTAGTTATCTACAGGGGGTGCATACATGTGTTGTGTGTTCTCCTACTCATTTTGCTGCTGTTGTGATTACAATTATTATTATGATGTTTTTTAGGGGAGTATGCAGGGTTTGATGAGACTCAGCCCACAGCGGAATCAGGAGGCAAAGGCAAAGTGATAAGTCTACTGAAGGAGAAGTATGGTTTCAAAAAAATAGTAATGATTGGAGATGGCGCAACTGACCTTGAAGCCTGCCCACCTGCTGTAAGTGCACACCAGACCATAGATCTGTGACGTTCTTACAATTACAGAGTAATCTGATGTGTCTTTAGAATTCCAGGGGCTTGAAATATTTGTGTGAAATACGCTTTAAAATTTCATTTATTTTATGTTTGGCAATTTGAAATTGACCGCATAATTCCATCTCATACTTCGATATCCCACAGACAGACGATAGACGTCAGCTGATATTACTACCCAGTAGTAAACTATAGTGGAGAGCGCACCGCACATTCTAGTTAATGAACAAATACTTATGTTAAATAAAAATGGTTCGGATTCCCTTTCCAAATACACCAAGAAACGCAGTAGCTTGCTCAAGGGCACTTCAGCCATGAAGTTGGAAGAAGGGAAGGTGCCCCTCCACCACCACACAGTTTTCCTGCCGGTCTGGGAATTCAGTCCCAAACCCGCGTCTCTAATCTTTAGGCCACGGATGCCCCAATACATCACACATGCCGCACTTGCACTTCGCAGCTTATTCTCTTACTTTACATATGCATGTTTCTGTAAACTTATCCGTGCAAACATTTTTGGAGCTCCAGTTTTAGGCAGTGCCCAAATATTTATATTATAATTTCTATAAAATCCATTACGTACCGTCATAACGTTCCAACTGTAATTTCAGCTAAGCTGTTTCAAAAGTTCAGCCACCACTGATTTGATTCGAGGCTCTCGGTGTTTGGCGCCATGCAGCTGGCGACCTTATACTCACACCTGCTTTTGTACTAACGCAAGTTCCTCTTTCGGTTCATCTGGACTTTCAAATGCATATCTGTGCTGTTATAACATGTCTAAAGTAATAACGTGTACTGTATAATCTGTATTCCTTGTGTACATACAAATCCAGGTTTGACTACAGAGGTTGAAACACTACATATGTATGGTAGCATTTGGTAAAGCCATGCAAGTGTGATTAATACTGAAAATAGCCCTCAGGGGTCCAGACGCTCCCGCCGAAAGGACCATTTCATAATATGTCATGTTGCATTTTGCGGTGTAGACACACACACAATGTTGGCTACGTTAACACATGCAAATAGCATGCACTGTGTTTCTACGTGTATATATGTTCTGTGGTAGATACCCCTAGTTGCGGGACAGTGGTGTGTGTGTGTATGAGAGAGATGTTCATCATGCTATAATGACTGTGTTCTGTAATATTTCAGAGTGCTTTCATTGGATTTGGTGGGAACGTGATACGACAGCAAGTAAAAGAAAAGTCTTCTTGGTACGTGACAAGTTTCGGAGAGCTGCTAAAAGAGCTCGAGAAGATTTAGTGGTTTTTGTATACTATAGTCTCACCCTTGCCTGCTTTACGTGCCTTCGTGCTCACGTTGCATTTTGCACAGTTTTACTTACATGCACAGATTTCTAATTTTAATGTTTGGATTTTAACATTCCATCACCGTATGAAGCTCTTTAATACACTACCGTGTTTACAAGATGTGGCAGGCATGTGGTAAAATGCTAATCTCGTCAGAAACTGATCAAAGCTGTGATGTAGTTTTGATTTCTTATAGCATTTTTATGATGCTACAGTTCTTAAAATTATTGTAATGTTTGTTGTTGTTTTTTTTTTTTAACAATAATATATGCAATATGTGTATCTCTAAAGGAGACTTTTTCATTTTGGTACTTTACACATA
Source organism: Neosilurus mollespiculum (assembly GCA_030014195.1). Classification (NCBI taxonomy): domain Eukaryota; kingdom Metazoa; phylum Chordata; class Actinopteri; order Siluriformes; family Plotosidae; genus Neosilurus; species Neosilurus mollespiculum. The sequence goes on from JAQMYF010000008.1 coordinate 24,266,291, forward strand.
GAGGTATTAAAACATTCTGATACACTGTAGTTGTGTCTTTAAGGTTTATCATTAAAACCATACACTTATGTATATATACTGTGTGTGTGTGTGTGTGTGTATATATATATATATATATATAAAATACCATATGCTAACACACACGCAACCATTCACACTCTAGGAGTGATTTGGAACAGCCAATTAGCCTACTGTGAATGTTTTTGGACTGTGAGGAAACCGGAGTACTAAGAGGAAACCCACACAAGCACGGAGCGAACACGCAAACTCCACACAGAACCGCCCGAGCCTGGGAATCAAACCCAGGACCTTCTTGCCTGCTGTTTCTATCACTGATCTAAAAAAAAAAAAAAAAAGATTTCACATTACTGTTGGAGTTTTTGAAGCCGGGTGGCAGCCATCTTGGTGAGACCACCTTTAATTTTTCAAAATGGAGCTGTTAAAAGCCAACACCGCTTGAAAACCCTGAAAACTTTACCGCTGACAGTCAGAATACCTTAAACTCATCTTTTAAATTTTATAATTTCACTGATATTTGTAAATAATTGAAGTAAATAAAAAGCTCTGCATAGATGAAATTTTGAAAAGAAAAAAGGCTTTAAAATGAAGCATCTTCATGCTATTCTAGTATTAAGTACTTTCAACAGTAACGTGGTCTCACCAAGATTTAATTGGCTGCTTGGTTGGACATCCCTGGTTTAAGCCTATTAGGGTAGCAGGAAGGCCGGTGCCTATCTCAGCCGACACTGGGCGAAGGTGGTGTAGTGTGCACCCTGAACAGCTCATCATTCACACCCACACTCACATCTAGGGGCAAATTGGAACAGCCAGTTCGCCAAATGTGCAAGTCTTTGGAGTGTACGAGGAAACCGGAGTACCCGGAGGAAACCCAGACAAGCACGGGGAGAACTGCAAACTCCACACAGAAACTCAAGTAGTATCCTGCAAAATATAAATAAATAACAGTTGTATCCTGAACATGAAGGATTTTTTATTGGCTCTTAAAACTTTCTACATCCCATACATTAAAAGGATGTTTTCCTATCATGTGATCCAGCAAAACAAGATAGTTTAGATACAGAGATTAATGTTTCTGTATACACATCTTCAGACTTTATCATAATATAATATTTCAAATAATGTTAAAAAAAAAAAAAAAATCCACATTGTACCCCAACGACAAGCACATAGGAAGGGCTGAGAGCCACAGTGGTCTAACCCACACAAACTTAGAAAGGAGACAAGGTCATATTTTGTCAGAGGTGAATAAGGTCTCTGCGTGCCAGAACAGTCCCTTTATCTTCCCTATGACCTTGAATCATATTGAGAGCATTATGCCTGATATTTTTTTAATATTGCAAAAACCTTCGTCATTTTTCTCAAAAACAGCATCCTGTTGGTTACACCACTCTGATTCTCAGCCCTTCAATTAAGGTGCCCTTTACAGTACTGTGCACTATTTTAGCTTCCACTTAGCAGTAATGAAAAATTAATAGGCTTTTTGTTTGTTTTAACAGAGTTGTAAAATAAAAAAGTACAAATGCAGCACCAATGTGAATTTAACAACAACAATAATAATAATAATAAAACATTTAAAGACCCTAATACTTTTCTGAATGATATTCCATTGAATTGGGCAGCAATTATGACATTTACAGTAATGTACATAAAGATTCTTGACTTGTCAGAAGGTTAAAGCTGAGGTTGGTAATCTAGAAAGCTGGCAAAATTTTAAAGTAGAGCCTCTGAAGCTTTTCCAAAGCCACGCCCCCACCACACACACTCTGGGCATTTGATTGGATATTTCCCAGTGGACAGCGAGATAGAGATTGGTTGGTGTTTTTTTTTTTTTTGTTAACAGGATTAAGTAGTAAGTATTTTTTTTTTTGGACTGTTTGTGTATACGGCTAAAATTGACCAATCCCAGCTTTAAGATTTGCCTTCCAAAGACGATTCCAACATTCTGAATCAAGCCCCTCAAGGAGCACAAAGTTCATACTAGGTAATGTTTCTTTGAATGCATTCTCAATTCAATTTTCATTTGGTGGTGTAGAAACGAAATTCTTTTTAAATGACCAGAAAGAACATTGAAATGGATTAACATGCATAGCTGAGAGACGTATACGACATTGGTTCCTTTGTAAAAGCTTGTTTTTAGCTTGTGAAGAAGGTACTACTTCAGGGGTGACGCCTTCATTGGAATCATAACCCTGGACTCCATGTGCTGAATCAGTGGCACTTAAAACAGAAGGACAATGATTTAATTAGAAAAAAAACCCCCAAAACAATATCAACACCATGAAGTAGAATATACAAAATAACACGTATAATATAATGTGAAATGCAGTATAATACAGGATGATGAGCATACCTGTGTAGTAAACCACTTCATTCCAGCCCTCATGTTGCCACACTGCATTCCGAGTCTCCTCTCTGGACTGCAGGTCTTTATATGCTGACCAAAATAAAAACAAGCACTAAGCATCGAATGTACAGGAATAAAACATTCCTTCTTAATACTTATCAGGAAATCTGCTTACCCCATAGGTGATGGACCATGTAAAGACTTCCTATCTGAGAGAAAAATCCTCCAACTGCCTCACGGTTTTGCTGCCGATAGCGTATTGCTCGAGCCCTAAACAGACCATACAAGAATATCAGTAATGTGGAATAACTATACTAGATACAAGACGGGAATGGCACAATCTGATTGGTCTGCTATATTGGGATTAAAAAAAACAATGCTTGAATCAAAAACAGAAGCTTGTGGCTTGTCAGTTACTTTGGCCAGGAGATGTCATCATTATTATGCATCTTTCTAGTTTGTGTTTCTGTGTAGTATATACTAAAATACCTCTACAGAGCAGTTTACTTTCAGTTCCGTGTAGTGTGTACTGAACTCTGAAGGAATAGGCTAAACAGACGCCGTTAACCACACAGTGCTTAGCATGGCTCGAAGTGCAGAGCTCACCTCACCTCCCTCTGTCATGGTTAAAATATGTATAAAAATAGCTGTTCTATATAACGTTGTGACCCCTAAGCCAGGACGCCTGAAGCGCAGGACAAACATAATATGCTCAAGGTCACAGGTCATATATGCGAATTAGCTACCCCAAGCACAGGTTTATGTCATAGGGAGTGCCTATGCAAAATTTCAGAAAGCCATCATGCATATGAGCCGAGCAATGGCCTGGACAAACTTAATATGTTCGAGGTCACTGTGCCAAGGTCAAAGGTCACATATGCAAATTGGCAGTTTTGTGCAAACTGATGTTGCCTAAGTCCATCCTCACACTGACCCACAATACACCCTCTTTGGAAATCTATTTCTCCTGGTGTACACGGCATAGCTAGTTGCTATAAACAATTTATATACTGTAATTTAAAATTTAAAAAAATTATATATTAACCAGTTTTATTTGATGAGTTTCTTTTGTCTGTTTACTTTTGATAAGTAGCTGTATGATTCATGGATTGTTGACTTTTGTGGATTCATTTCTTCTGACAATGTGAAGAGCTAAAAAAAAATATAGAAGGAAGAAAAAGCAGTAAGAAACAGCGGCACGGTGGTGTAGTGGTTAGCACGTCTGCCTCAAAGCAAGAAGGCCCTGGGTTCGATTCCTGGGCTCAGGTGTTTCTGTGTAGAGTTTGCTTGTTCTCTCCATGCTTGTGTGGGTTTCCTCCCACAGCCCAAAGACATTGGGCACATTAGGCTAACTGGCTGTTCCAAATTGCCCCTAGGTGTGAGCGTGAGTGTGAATGCTTGTGTGAGTATTGCCCTGTGATGGTCTGGTGAGCTATTCCGGTTGTACCCCGCCTTCACCCAGTGTCGGCTGAAATAAGGGTTTTAACAACTAACAGCTAAGAGCAGGATTAAGAGGTTCGGCAAATGAGTGAGTTTAAATGTTACACTGAATATGAGATCAGATATCAATAATATGAACATCCCAAGGAACCTAGTGGCATAATAGTGCTTTCTAATGACCACAATGTTGAATAGGTTAGCATCATACAGATTTAATTTGTACACTTGGGGCTATAAATATATACAAGAATTGAAGAAAATTACAAGTGTGTAAGTGTGCAAGTGTTCTTACCAGTAATTCCCCCATTCAATCATGGTTCCTGGCTGCAAAAGGAAGAGATTGGGGTTGTTATATCAAAGTCCTAATAGCAAAAAGTCTCCTCATGTGGCATGCTTGGTAGTGCACCCAGGCAGTCATTTCAGGCTAATAAGACCAGGCTGGAATGTGGTGAGAGCCATAACTGCACTTTCAATGGTGACCAGCACATAAAAACTGAATGTATCGAATCATTAGTAAAATCTCATAAAAACACTTAAGGTTGGAGACCGTCCCCGCAAATAAGGTTTAAAAAGCCTCCCGACACAGGTATACTTCAAGTACACATACGCAAGGTTGCTATACTGCTACAAAGCATGCACAACAGTGCAACAACAGGACTGTCTCAACATTCCCTGGTTCTGAATTTCTGTAGAAAAGAGTTTGATGTGTGGACAACCACCGTCTTTGGTTTCTGCTTAAACTGGGTTTACACTGGGGCACGATGTCCACGATCTCCATGATTTGAGAGAATCATGATTGGTGGGGAGTTTGGGGGTAGGGGATCTTGGTGGATTCATGATGATCTTGAAGGATCCTGGTGGATTCATGATGATCTTGAGGGAACTTGGTGGATTCGTGATGATCTTGAGGGAACTTGGTGGATTCGTGATGA
>JAQMYF010000008.1:24271127-24286062 GCA_030014195.1 Neosilurus mollespiculum
TAACCTGCTCATTCAGTACATTCAGATCATCAGCTGACTTCATTTTATTGCCACATTAATGTTGCTGAGCCTCAACCGAACCAACTGGAGCAACAATGTCATGGAGATTACACGCTGTGATCAAGGCTAAATGCCCTCCATGAAATTAGTGATATTAGTGTGTGCAACTTTTTTTTTGGCCGGGCAGTGTAAAATCAACCTTTACACATTCTTTAGTCACGAATTTACCAACACCATCAATTTGTATTAGTAAATCTAATATATGAAATCATCTTCAAGATACGACCAAACGCCGAGACTTCATCGTATGAACTGATGACAGTGACTGAGACACATGAATATGAAATGACCAAAATGGAAAAAACAAACCTAGCCCCAGATTAACCAAAAAGCACTAGCATCACATCGCCCTCCTGTTTCAAGGGCCTGAACAAACATTCTGCTTATCTACAAGCTCCTACCAGCCTGGTCTTGCTCTCCATACCAGGTGTTCCAGGTTCCCACCAGTTCGCAGGGGTAGTATTTATCCGCATGGATCGACGGCAACACGTCCTCACTGTGGGCCACAATGTAGGCACAGATATCATTAGTAATCTAGTGCATCAATGTCTCGATATGGGGTATTGGATAGGACATAATTCTAACCAAAACCTGTTTCTATATGATTCAATTAAAAAAAGAAATAAAATACTTTTAAATGAACGTTTCTATCCTTGAAATATAGTTCAGGAATGGAGTGCAGTAGATTCCTGCTCCTGCTATATTCGTCTCCCAGGAATAGAACCGACTATGTTTCAGATACAGTTACACTACAGCTGGCATATCAGTTTAGTCTCAAGGGTTTCCAACCAGCAATTCTTGATTAAGGAACTGAAAATAGTTCAATGTTTTGCAATTAATCACCAGGATCACTTGAGATATGGAATAAAGAAATGAAGAAAGGGTCAGTACATACCAGAGCTTGTTATAAGCATCCAGGCACTCTGGCTTCACATTGTGAACTAAAACGAATGAACAATAACAACGACATGTTAATAATGACACAGTTACATGTTTCACTGCTTTCTTTTTTTAAATAGTAATTTAATATATACTTTTATAAACATTCATTCATTCATTTGCTGAAACGATTAATCCTATTCGGACCTATTCGGAAGGTGGGTCATCTCAGCTGACACTGGGCGAAGCTGGGGTACACCCTGAACAGCTCGCCAGACCATCGCAGGGCAACACACATAACCATTCACACTCACACTCACGACTAGGGGCGATTTGGATCTGCCAATTAGCCTAATGTGCATGTCTTTGGTCTGTGGGAGGAAACTGGAGTACCCGGAGGAAACCCAACGCATAGGGCAGTACAAACAACAAGCGCAGAAATCACGGAAAACATAACATAACATCGGCACACTCTGAAATCGTTTCCTTTCGGACACAATTCAGTAGTCTGGGAAGACCACTTCAAGCCGACCTGCTACCGGCGTGACCTCCAGGCAGAACTACTTGGTGCGAAGCACAAATCCAGACACTGTTCCTACGAAATTCCTTCATAAAAAGTCAAAGGATGACAGCGGACAGGAGCAGCACTTCTCCAAAAGCAACCAGTAAAAGGTAAGAGCCTTTAGTATGCAGGGGAGTTTTATCACCTAAAATGTCGCTCGCTGCTTGTTTACTTACGCTGGACAACCCGGCCTCACAAGTTCACATCACTTCCAGTAAAAAATTATTGTTCCGCATTGGTTCAGCCCCTGCTAATAATCCAGGGGATGAAATTGGCCAGTATAGAGCTTTTTATAGTTATTTACGTAAAAATAAACTCTGTATCACCTAAACCTATTACATTACACACAAATTATACTGTAAGGATGAACAACACTGGTACAATCCTTTACGTCGTCATAGCTTGCTGAGCTACACTGTACATGCATCTGGCCACAAAAAGTATTGTATTACTTGCATCACTGTTAGCTGCACTCATAAATAATGAGAGCCCTCGCTGATAACATGGTACCATAAAATGGATAATTTCCTACGTACCTTTCAGTTTACATAGTGAACACCTGCAAACATGATTTAAAGGTACATACATGGAGAATAAGGACTATTAATGAGCACATTCCTCAGAAAACAAATGAACAGTACAGGTATCAATGGCTGGTGGAGCGAACACACGCGTTCACTGACCTTTCGCATGGCACCAACTGGCATATATAATGTCAGATCCTTGTCGTTGTTGTATAATAGGGCCTAACGTTAGGTTACGTCACCCGAATGACGTGTTTAAGCTAATACTACTAATAACATTAGTAATGTCATGATATTACTCACTCCGTCATTAGTGGAGAAATTCGAATTTAATAACATACCTCTTCTGAGTCTTCGAACACACTCATGCTCTGTCTAACGTGAAGACGAAGTGGAACTTCTAATAATCTAATTACATCCCTCCCTGGTGGGGGCGTAAGCATGCACATGGCCCCTCCATGACATGCAATGCTGCCACCCGCCTCTTTTCGAACTGCTGTGCATGTGTATTTAGGGACGGCCTAACACACTCGGCGGGAAAGCGCTATCCGCCCCCTCGTACGAATGAGCTCACATGACGGACCGGTGATCACTGCGAGTGACAGGGAAGTGAGCGTATGCCATCCCTCCCTCCCATGAGAGCTCGGCTAATTAGCTCCCATGGACCCCTGGTCACGGCATCAACCTGGATTCGAACTTGCGATTTCCAATTTAATAGTCACGCACCTTGTCGATGCGCCACTCGGGAGCATGTCTAGTAATAATAACATGAACACTATATAGCTCATGCGAAATGTCATAACTTACTAGGACCGTGCGCGTACCTGTGGACTGCAGATAGGCAAAAAGACACACAATTTCCTGCAGTACCTTCCGCGTAGCTCACACGAAAGGTAAAGATCCTTAGTATTACCATCCCGGCGACACACAAACCTCAAAAATGCTCATAAATGCTTAGATGGGTTAAGATATTCCTCTAAGGAAATAAAAAGTAAACATTAAGAGAGACGAGCATTCAGATACACCTCATTACTTACACTGAATCTTATAAAGGTTACTTTCTTCTTTCTTGGACAGCAGGTGAGAGTGGGCGTCTTTCCTCGGGTCCACTTTACGTACAAACAGAGATTTAAACCAGCTGTCCTCTCGGTTTCTGTAACTGGATGCTGACAATCCTCTAGAATAAGAAATGAGAGTTATGTGTTTATAATGTTCTGTACTGTACCAATACTACTGCTGCAGTATAAAACAGTATAGTACAGTTCAATTACTATCTATCTATATTCCCACTCATTGGGTACACTGGGGTGCAAACAAACAACCATTCATTCATTCATTCATTCATTCATATTCCGAACCGCTTAATCTTAATCAGGGTTGCGGGGAGGCTGGCGCCCATCCCAGCTGACTCTGGTCGAAGGCAGAGTACACCCTGGACAGCTCGCCAGGCCATCGCAGGGCAGAAACACGCTGATGGCAACCCAAAGGCCTACTCTTTACAAACGACAGCAATGCTTCTTTTACATACCTCCCACCACAGACAGTGAGAGACATAGCTGGCCTTTGATAACTGAGTTAGCTTCACTGGAGGGGGACAGCAGTGACAACTTAGTGATAATGGGGCTTGAACCCGCGACCTTCAGATTAGTAAGCCAGCACCCTACCACCGGGCCACCATGGCCCCTACAAACAACCATTTACACTCACATTCACACATAGGGGCAATTTAGAGCAGTTAACCTAATATGGGTGGCACAGGGGAACAGAATCCTCACAACAAGAAGGTCTTAGGTTCAGTTCCCAGGTTTAAGTGTTTCTGTGTGGAGTTTGCATGTTTTCACCGTGCTTGCATGAGTTTCCTCTGGATACTCCAGTTTCCTCCAATAGTTCAAAGCAATGGGCTGTTCCTACAGGCCCCTAGTTGTGGATGTTGGTGTGAATGGTTGCCCTGCAATGGACCATCGAGCTGTTCAGGGTGTGCCCTGCCTTCACCCAGTGTCAGCTGATATAGGCTCCAGCCGACCCCGCAACCCTAACAGGATTAAGCAGTTTGGCAAATGAGTGAATGAGATCAGTGGCATGGAAGTGAAGTGCACATCCACCTCACGGCACGAAGGTCTTGGGTACGAGTCCCAGGCTTGGCTGTTCCGGGTACCGGCTGTTCTCCCACAGTCCGTGGACATGCGCATAATGGGCTGTTCCAAATTGCCCCTATGTGTGAGTGTGAACGGTTGTGTGTGTTGTCATAGCATAGATTGGTGAGCAGGGTGTACCCCGCCTTCGCCCAGGGTTGGCTGAGATAGGCTCCAGCCTCCCTGCGACCCTAGTAGGATTAAGTAATTCAGGAAATGAGTGAGCTTGAATGAGTATGTTGATAATGTCTCAACCAAACTGTCTGGACTAAACACAATTTATTGTAGGAATAAAATACATGTAAACATATTGAGAACATGCAGTGTGTATTGGGACACAGCCCTATCTGATCCACTCATGCATCTTTCTCCGATAAGAAACCGCCCTTAGGACGTCTATAAAACAGATTAAATGCTCAGACCTGATAAGAGTATATTGCTCTTGTATCCTGGCCTTGGATCTCACCCCACGAAGGCCACTCAAACAGCGCTGAAGGACTCCGGACGCCATCTTAAATGACAGGACTTTGTTTTGCATGTCGGAAAGAAAAGTGTTAATAGTGTAACGCGCATGTTGTCCACCAGAGGGCAGTAATGGTCTTGAGGGCGCAGCTGACGTTTCAAAACGTACATAAGCAACATTCAAGAAAAATCTCAGAAAATAAAAGTCCGACAATATAATAAATTTTATTTTTATTAATAAAATTATTTTCAGGCTGAGATGGGCGCCAGCTTGCCCGCGACCTTATTTTGATAAGTCTGGCTCATTTAATTTAGTCGCCGAGTTCTTTTTACAGTCAATGTGAATAAGTGCACTCCGGACCAGTTTAACTGTAAAACCAGGGAACACATATAACATAGTGTTGTTTCAAAGAGTATCCGACGGGTGGAAACACACTCCCAAAACATGGTTCCGGCCATTAAATTCTACTCACACAACTCACCTCATGTAATGAAAAAGCAACAAAGTCTATAAAAACCACTCTTACTCATCCACTCTCACTCATTCACTCATTCATTTGCTGAACCACTTAATCATATTAGTGTAGCGGGGAGGCAGGAGCCTATTTCAGCAAACGCTGGACGAAGGCGGGGTACACCCTGAACAGCTCGCCACACACACACACACACACACACACACACAAAACACCATTCACACTCACACTTAAGGGCAATTTGGAACAGCCAGTTAGCCTAATGTGCATGTATTTGGATTGTGGGAGGAAACCGGAGTACCTGGAGGAAAGCAGAGGGAGAACATGCGAACTCGACATGGAAACATTCTTGCAGAGTCCAGGACTCGAACATAAATCCTTCTCACTGTGCTAGCCACTATGCCAGTGTGCTGCCCTATAAAAATATCTCAGCATTTTCATTGCCTTCAAAATAAATAAATTAAAATCGTAATATCGCAAAACTCAAATAAAATAAAATAAAATAAAATAAAATAAAATAAAATAAAATAAAATAAAATAAATAAATGCATGAAAAAGCCATTGCAGTGATAATTTTATTTAAAAATAATAAAAGATTGTGTGCATATTTGTGTGTGTGTGTGTGTGTGTGTGTGTGTGTCTGTGTGTGTGTGTGTGTTCACAGACAATAGATTCTGGAACTGAGACTGAAGACCTTTGACAGAATGTTGATTTTAGAAAACCCAAAATATAATTTAATCGTGTGCACCAGTTTCTTGTGTTGTTTTCCATTAAAGTTGTACGATATACAGTAGTGTGGCATGAAAATTATACACCACCACTTTTGTCTAAAATGCCTCATAATAAAAAGAAGTAAAAAATTACTTCTCTATAATATTTTGGTGGGGCAGTGGTGGCCTGGTGGTGGGGTGCTGGATTACTGATCCCAAGGTCAGGGGTTCAAGCCCCACTATCAGCGGGTTGTCACTGCTGTCCCCCCAGTGCAGCTAACTGGGTTATCAAATGCCAGCCATGTCTCTCACTGTCTGTGAGAGGCATGTAAAAGAACCATTGCTGATTTTCGTCAAGAGTAGGCTGCATAGCCGTCAGCTGTTTCTGCCCTGCGATGGCCTGGTGAGCTGTCCAGGGTGTACTCTGCCCTCACCCAGAGGTGGCTGAGATGGGTGCCAGCCTCCCCGCAACCCTAATTAGGAATAAGCGGTTCAGAAAATGAATGAATGGTAATTGTTTTGGTGAAAATGCATCGAACAATGCTATTGTAGGCAATGAGAACCAAAGTAAATAAATAAATAAAATAGATCATTCCAACAAATATATTGAGGTAAAAGTATGGCTAATAAACAAAAACACTTACCTGATGGCTTGTGGGTAGAAACTGTCCCTGAGTCTGATGGTGCGAGTCCGAATGGTACTGTACCGCCTGCCCAATGGCAGGAGCGTGAAGAGTGTGTTGCTGGGGTGGCTGGGATCAGAGATGATCCGCTGGGCCTTCCTTCTACAGCGCTGAGTGTAGAGGTCCTGGATGGCTGGCAGTTCAGTCCTGGTGATGCGTTGTGCTGATCGGACCACTCTCTGTAGAGTTTTGCGGTCCAGAGCATTACAGCTGTACGAGGTCGTGATGCAGCCAAATTGAATACTCTTGATGGTGCATCAGTATAAGTTGGTGAGTATTCTGGAGTCGATGCCAAACCTCCTCAGCTGCCGAAGAAAGAAGAGCCGCTGTCTCACTGCTTTCATGAACACACCCCCACATGATGTGACCAGTTCAGATTCTCAGTGATGTTGACACCCAGGAACCTGAAGCAACTGACTCTCTCCACCTCTATCCCCTCACCTTGATGTGCATAGGGGTGTGCCCTCTACGTTGAGCTGCAGGTTGTTGTCTTGGCACCATGATGTCTCTCACCTCTGCTCTGTAAGCAGACTCATCTCCATCGGAAATGCAGCCGATGATGGTGGTGTTGTCTGCAAATTTGATGACACTGTTGGAGCTGTGTGTGGCCGTACATTCGTGGGTGAACAGGGTATACAGCAGGGAGCTGAGCACCCTGGGGGGCACGCATTGACAACCATTCACACACACTCTAAGGGCGATTTGGAACAGCCAATTAGCCTACTGTGCATGTTTTTGGACTGTGGGAGGAAACCGGAGTACCTGGAAGAAACCCACACAAGCATGTGGAGAACATGCAAACTCCACACAGAAATGCCCCAAGCCCAGGAATCAAACCTAGGACCATCTTAGTGTGAGGTGGATGTGCTAATCACCATGCCACCTTAATTAAAATAATTTTATTTAATTTGTTTGAGGTATATTTCATGTTCAGCTATTAAACCAAAATTGGGGTCGACTCAGAACAGATGACTATGGGACTATGTCTCTCGGCTGGTCTGGGAACGCCTCTATGTCCCCCGGAAGAGCTGGAGGAAGTGTTTGGGGAGAGGGACATCTGGACCGCACTGCTTAGGCTGCTTTCCCGTGTGACCCGACCCTGGACCAAGTGGAAGATGATGATGATAATGATTGGTTTGTGTTATATTTCAGATTTGTTTATTTGTTACAAAGTAGAAAAACAATAAAAGCCTGCATGAAGATCTTTTAAACATTTTTTCCGGGGTTGTAAAAACTACTATGACGTTATGGGGCAGTGGTGGCTCAGTGGTTAAAGCTCTTAATAGCTAATCCAAAGGTTGGTGGTTCAAGCCCCAGTCACCTGCCACTGTTGGGTCCATGACCCTCAGTTGCTCAATTGTATAAAAAATTATTAATGTAAGTCACTCGCCAAATGCTGTAAATGTAAGTTTATTTGTGACAAGTGAGACACTGAACACATTTTCAGTTCATTGCCACAGTGACTGACCAACAACGGTAGAACTGGAATCAAGCCTTAATGTACAACTCACTAGTAAAAGTGCGCTCCATCAAACTAAGTCAACAATGTTGAGTCAACAAAACTTACCCCCTCCATCTGCACCTCTATAAAGGTCACATAAAAGAATGAATGAATGAATAAGTAAACAGGAAAGATAGACGAGATAGAGGGAGAGAGAGAGAAAGAAGCAGCAAAGTGACAACAGTGTATCATTGCATCAGATTTCTGTTAAAAAATACCAAATAAGTACAATTTATAGCAATGATCAAATGCTAAAGATGGGTGGTGCAGTGAGTTCTCGAAAAAGGAACTATAGAAAAAAAACAGCACAATGGTAAGAATGCTTATAATATAAATTATTTTTAGAAAAATAATGTGTAATATATAATGTGTTTAAATAACTATTTAAATCTATGTAGATGAGTACCATTACTGCTAAAGGGTATAATATAACATGATGTAATCTTATGTAGAGATATTATGACTATGTTAAACTTAAGTACCGTACTAATTACACAGATTTATTTATTTTTTATTTTTTAACGTTATGCAAGGTATATATAAAGTTGGATATTTTATCCACCAAAGCTTTAAGTATTACAAAAAAGGGTTCTTCCTAAGCTCTTTCTGACAGGGAAACACTGTGTTGCAGAATGAGCCTTAGACATAACTCACACGTAAACCTTGATTCTTGATTCATTCATTCATTTTCTGAACTCTGGGCGAGGGCAGAGTACACCATGGACAGCTCGCCAGGCCATTGCAGGGCCAACACACACAAAACCGTTCATACTCACACCTAGGGGCGATTTGGAACTGCCAGTTTTTGGACTGTGGGAGCACGAGAAGAATATGCAAACATCACATAGAAATGCCCCGAGACCGGGAATTGAACCTGGGCCCAGGTGGAAGTGCTAACCACTGCGCCACCGTGTCAGCCCACTGCTTTTTGGAAAATTTCTGTTTGAAAAATGTTTGAATGCTATATACAGTGTATATATATATATATATCTTATATGTCTTTATTTCAGGATACCAACTGCTCTGATGTCATCACTCCACTATTAGAAAGAGTTTACCTCTCACCGCTGTATGGTCTGGAATTTGCTATTGGCTTCATCGGCAATCTTGTGGTGGTCCTAGGCTATATTTTTTGCCTCCCTGCATGGAAGTCCACAAATGTTTATCTGTTTAACCTGTCTGTGTCTGACCTCATCTTCCTGTGTACCTTACCAGAGCTGTCCTATAACTACGCTTACAACCTGAAGAAATTTAACACTGCACTATGTATGATTAATCGCTACATCCTTCATGTTAACTTGTACTCCAGCATCCTGTTCATGATGTGGGTAAGTGTGGACCGGTTGTTGTTGCTGTGTCACCCACAGCGAGAACACATCCTACTGACTCTCAAAGCCGCATTGTGCATCACCATACTGAACTGGATCTGGGTGAATGCTCAAATTGCTCCCCTCATTGTCTTCATTATCCAGGACTTGGAGGCAAATGGCTGGACAGCTTGTCATGATTTTGCGAGTCTGGGGGAAGCCAAAGTAACTCTGATCTACAGCATAGTGCTTACCATAACTGGGTATGTGCTGCCACTGCTGGCTTTGTTTCTATCATCACAAAAGATGATTTCTGTACTCATGAAAAGACAGGAAGTGATTGGAACATCCTTTCAAAGGCCAGTAAGAATTGTAAGAGTTGCAGCGCTTATGTTTCTGGTGCTCTACACTCCCATCCATGTAATGAGGAATATGCGTGTCGCATCACGGATTCCCGAGCTAAATTTTTCACAGTGTATCGTGGACTACGTCAATGCTGTTTATATAGTGACACGGCCAATTGGATTTGCTCACAGTGCCATCAACCCTGTGTTTTACTTCCTTATGACAGACAGCTTTAAAGAAGCACTGCAGGACAAGTGGAGGCAGATAAAAAGGATTCTAATGACTGCAATATAAATCTGACCATGAAGCAACGACTGATAACAATTGGTTTTAACTTCAGGGTTATACATTTATATACATATACAGTGGGTCACATATTTAAGCTAACACATTAAAGATATTTACTTACTTGATGCTTTGTTGATGGTGGCATAAATAGCCTCATAAATAGGCTGGTCTGAAATGGTTGATTAAACTTTTCATCTCACTTTCACCCCGCCTACAATTCCTGCAAATCCTACAGTCTGTCTACTCCTGCTTTAAGCTTTACTGTATAATAAATGCATATTCTATAATAGAAACACTGTTGGTATCAGTCATATCACCTTAGTTGTGTGCACGTTGCTTCTTTAATTTAGTTCCTGAGCTGTTACTCAAATTGGGTGTTTCATTCAAGTTTACAATTCACCTGTAATGAATATACATGAGTTTGATAATATTTCACTTTTCCCCTTATATTTATTATATTCTGTAATGCATCTAAAATGTAAATTTTAATATTTTTTGAATACCCAAAATAAAATATAGAAATGTAGTTACTTCTACACATGCACCTTTAGGGGGAGCTATTGTTTCAGCAGTAAAACATTATTATTCCACTATATCACCTGTTGTTACTGCTGAATAATTATGAATAAAAAGGGCTTCAGTAATAGTATTGTGTGGTTCCATGGACTTATTTATATATATATTTATTTTATTGCACTTGATTGGTTTTATTTTTTAGGTTGAAAATATTATTGAGCCTGGTCTTATTTTCTGTGGCATTCTTCACAGCAAAGTGATAAGAACTTATAATAAAAAATAAAACACGGAGGGACAAACATTAAGCAGGAAATGTAATACAATTCAATGGGATTAGTTGAGTTTTAAAATCTGACAGCTGTACGATAATTCTCACACATGCTATTTTTCTGACCTGTATTTCTAATGCTCATTTTGCTCTCTCTCTCTCTCTCTCTCTCTCTCTCTCTCTCTCTCTCTCTATATATATATATATATATATATATATATATATATATATATAAAAACCCAAAACAAAAAAGTGAAAATGCTTGTTATTTGATGACTAGCTCTAAACCAATTCTTCATTGCTGCCTTCCATTTCTGTGAAATTTTCTCTTTCCTCCTTTTATGGTCATTATATGGAGAACTGGCATTAAAGCAGATCATTCCAGTGCAGGCATTCCGGCCATTTGATATTCTTGGATTCTGGAAGCAGAGGCTTCAATCATGGCACTGGAACAGGTGGTGTATTCAAGCAAGGCCTTCTGAGCCTCAGAGATTCTGTCAAGAACAAGACCACAGTAAAAAAAATCAGATCTAAATAAAAAGGGACTTTCCTCTTGGGTAGTTTTTCTTTTATGCTTCCGGCTAAGAAAAGAAGACTGTGAGTCATGAATACAACTGGACAAAGTTTGGGCAATATGAATTAAAATTAAATGATCTAAAAACAGGGCAGTGGTGGCCTAGTGGTAGGATTACTGATCCCAAGGTTGGGGATTCAAGCCCCACTATCAACGGGTTCTCACTGCAGTCCCCCCAGTGCAGCTAACTGGGTTATCAAAAGCCGACCATGTCTCTCACTGTCTATGGTGAGTGGCATGTAAAAGAACCATTGCTGATTTTTGTCAAGAATAGGCTGGATAGCTGTCAGCCTGTTTCTGCCCTGCAATGGCCTGGCGAGCTGTCTAGGGTGTACTCTGCCCTTGCCCTGAGATGGGCGCCAGCCTCCCTGCAACCCTAATTAGGATTAAGCAGTTTAGAAAATGTGAATAATCTCTGACTCTCACTCATTTGCTGAACCTCTTAATCCTTCTAGGTCACAGAGAGGCTGTTGCCAACACTGGGAGAAGGTGGGGTACACCCTGAACAGCTCGCCAGACCATTGCAGTGCCAACACACACAACCATTCACACTTACACTCACACCTAGGGGCAATTTGGAACAGCCAATTAGCCTAACAGTCATGTCTTTGGACCTGGGTTTGAGTTCCATGCTCTTGTTGTTTCTGTGTGAAGTTTGCATGTTCTTTCCATGCTTGCACGGGTTTCCACCGGGTATTCCATTTTCCTCCCACAGTCCAATAACATGCACATGAAGCTAATTGGCTGTTCCAGGTTCCTGGCTGTTGGGAGTATCAGTGTGAGAGGTTGTGTGGGTGCTGACCCAGCGATAGACTGTTGAGCTCTTCAGCATGTACCTCGTCTTCACCCTAGCCTCTCCGCAACCCTAGTAGCATTAAACGGTTCGCCAAACGAATTAATGAATGTATTATATGCATGTTCCTGTGTGTGTGCGTGTGTGACATACCAAAGCCTACTTTAAGCATAAATGTGACAATCAAATTATGACATGGGGAGCAAAGATTATGTCAGCATTCTTTAAGATCAGGAGACATGGAGATAATTTTAAGAAAAGGCACATGATGATGTCTGAGCACATAAAGAGCACAACTATCCTTATGATGTGAAATAGCTTAGATTGTGGTAATACAGAAAGTATTATGTGGGCTCATGTGGAACTGTTCCACTGTACTGCAAGACACCATATCTCTCAGGACTAAAAGTTGGCTTCAGAAGCCAACAAAAGTTCAGATAACACAAAAATGTTGAACAAGCCACCCGCCTCTACAGTGAAGGTCCTGAGAATCAATATCATATTATCATGTACTGTGGGATTAATCTAACCATACCATACATCAGTACACTAGCCTATGTAAACTAACCCTAATTTTGTTGTGCATAATAAACAGTGCATTTGTAGGAAGAGAGCCACATGTAAAACTTTTACAACCCCGGGACGCTGTGATTGAAAATCCTATAAACCCATGTTTTTTTCACAATAGACCATAGTAAGGGCGGCATGGTGGTGTAGTGGTTAGGCTTGGCGAGGACATTTCTGTGTGGAGTTTGCATGTTCTCTCTGTGCATGCAGCGGTTTCGTCCAGGTACTCTGGTTTCCTGCATAAAGACATGCATGTTAGGCAAATTGGCTGTTTCAAATTGCCCCTAGGTGTGAGTTTGTAAAGCAAAAATGTAAACTGTAAAAAGTGCTATACACATGAAACTGAATTGTAATTAATTTTTTTCTTTTTTGATTTTCCCAAGTTTTTCCTTCTCTTATTTTAGTTGTATCCAATTCCCACCTGTCAAGTGTTGCCTTCCTATCACATACAACCACCACGAACCAAGGAGGGTCATAAGCATGTGATGCTGCCAACCAACTCTTTACAAACAAACGTATTTGGAGGCGGCCTAATGCACTCATACACCCTTTTTGTACGAATGAGCTCACAGACGCCCATGGATTGGCTGGTGATTGCTGTGAGTGACAGGGTAGCACATGACTAATTGGCTGTTCCAAATTGGCCCTAGGTGTGAGTGTGAGTGAATGGTTGTGTGTGTGTGTGTGTGTGTGTGTGTGTTGCCCTGCTATGGTCTGGCAAGCTGTTCTGGCTGTGCCCCGCGTCCCTGTGACCCTAATAGAATTAAGCAGTTCAGTAAATCAGTGAGTGAGTGAGTGAGTGAGTGAGTGAGAATGTTAGGTCTTCTGGTTTTTAGTTTTTATTGTAATTTAACATTTGTGACTCTACAGCACTTTGGTGAACGTTTGTTGTTTAAAATGTGCTTTATATAAAAAAAAAAAAATAATATCCTTGAAGAATTCTGAATATTGAAAGGAACATTGCCGCCCATCTGCAGTTTGCTAAGGATTGTATGGACAAGCCAGAAGGATATTGGAAAATGTTTCGCGGACAAATGAAACCAATATAGAACTTTTTGGTTTAAAATGAGAAGCGTTATATTTGGAGGAAGGAAAACACTACATTCCAGCATAAGAACCTTATCCCATCTTTGAAATATGGTGGTGATAGTAACATGGTTTGGGTCTGTTTTGCTGCAACTGGGCCAAGATGGCTTGCCTGACTAGATGGAACAGTAAATTCTGATTTATACCAGTGAATTCCAAAAGATGCTGTCAGGACATCTGTCCCTGAACTGAAAATCAGAAAATGTGGGTCATACAGCAAAAAAAAAAAAAAAAGAATAAAAAAAAAAAAAAAAAGTATAAGTATAAGCAAGTGGAATGGTTAAAAAAATATTTAATTAATGTTTTGGAATAGTCAATTCAAGTCCAGGTGGCAGAGTGGCATAGTGAATAGCACGTTCTAGGGGCAGTGGTGGCTTAGTGGTTAAGCCGATGGGTTAATGGTCCAAAGGTCAGCAGTTCAATCCCCACTATCACTATGATGGGCCCTTGAGCAACTCAGTTGCTCAGTTGTATAAAAATAATAATTGTAAGTCACTTTGGATAAGATTGTCTGCCAAATGTAAATGTTCAACTCACAGCAAGAAAATTCTGGGTTTGAGTCCCTGACTCAATGAGTTTGCATGTTTTCCCCTGTGCTTGCGTGGGTTTCCTGTCCAAAGACATGCACCTTAGGGTAATTGGCTGTTCCAAATTGGCCATAGGTGTGAGTGTGAGTGTGAATGGTTGTGTGTGTGTGGGCCCTGTAATGGTCTGGTGAGCTGTTCAGAGTATACCCCGCCGTCGCCCAGGTGAGATAGGCTCTAGACTGTGACCCTAGTAATATTAAGCAGTTGGTCATATGAGTAAGCGAATGAGTGCAAGTCCTGACCTGAATCCAAATAAAATGTTGTGGAAGGACCTGAAGAGAGAGGTTAATATGAGGAAACCCATCAGCATTCCAGACTTGAAGCTGTTTTGTACCAGACATATTTAGTCGCAGTTATTGCCGCACCAGGGAATCACATCAATTACCGAAAGCAAGGGTTCACATCCTTTTGTCACTCACAGATATGTAGTATTGGATGATTTTCTCTAATAAATAAATGATCAATTATATATATATAATATCTCTGCCCTGCGATGGCCTGGTGAGCTGTTCAGGGTGTAACCCACTCTCGCCCAGAGTCAGCTGAGATGGACGCCAGCCTCCCCATGACCCTAATTAGGAAAATGAATGAATGAACGAATGAATGAATGAATGAATA
>JAQMYF010000008.1:24299277-24312252 GCA_030014195.1 Neosilurus mollespiculum
GATAACTGCAACAAGAGAGTCTATATCACCAGCAGCGAAAAGTCATCAAGCCCATATGGGTCTTCATCAGCAGGAGCAATGTGGCCCTTTTCAAAGTCAATCAGATCCTTACACTCAGTTTTCCTGCTTCCAGTACATCACCTCTAAGAACTGACGGTTCACTTCCTGCCTAATACATCCCAACCCTTGGCAGGTGTCTCTCTTATGGTGATGATGTGCATCCATCATAATTAAACATGAACACTAACACAATGGAAGTGCGCACATTTGTACTATTGTTGTGCAGGCAACAGCCTATTTGCAAAAGCTGCCACTTTCAAGGATTTCAATAACCAGGCTTACATGCATTACTTCTGCTGAGACCTGATGGGTCTTAGGGGTCATGACTCAAATTCTTTCATAATGTAGCTTGGCAGGGGGGGAGGGAGCTCATTAACATTCAGAAAAGAAGTGCTACCTTATTGGCCAATACATGGTTTCCACTCTGATGTGTTGCATGCATTTATTATGATACCAAGCCTTCCAAAACCATGGCAACCCTAAACTGCTGTCATCAGCAAATTCGCTCCTGAGGAGATTTTATTAACTGCTATTGTCTTCAGATATTAGTCAGTATTAGCTGATGGGTTTCAACTAAGGTGTGTCCACATGCAATACTAGCATAAATAAAAATCTCCTAATGAAAATTCCTCCAAATGAGTAAATAGCTTATCTTGCTATGTTCTCTATAGCATATTTTTGCAGGTGTTGTATCTTCATTCAGCAAGGCCTGGTTGTGATTATTTTTCACTTTTCACTCCAACAAGCAGACGTAGTAAATGTAGCATTTTCCCTTAGATGTTCAAACAATGATTTAATGTAGGTTGAAGTCTTGCTGTTGCAGTATGCTATAAGGCCAAGGAGAGGAGAAAGAAGCAGCGAGAAAAAGAGCAGAGGGAAGTAGCGCTATTGGTAGTGCAAGCTTTCAGAGCTGGATACAAACTACTAGCAGGCCAGCAGGTAAATCATAAAAACATTTAGCAACCATGACCTAAATATCTATCTGCATATTTTAAATAGGCTAGTAGTTCCACCACGTTCAACTGGAAAATGTTATAGAAAGCTCAAATTCTTCATTTTGAGTCTAATAATTAATTTAATATGATAGTCAAAAAAAGGGCTTGACACCAGAAGGTAATGGAGAACATGCTGGGCACAATATCAGGGCAGTGCAGACATGGCCATGGAAATGGAAGATAACCTCAGCAGAATGTCCAGAGAAGAGAAAACACCTGCTGAATTAGATTTTTGCCGCAGTTAACAAATCCAACAGATCCAGCATATGTACAGAAACACAATCGAAAATACTGTGAGGTCTTAATAATATTGTAACTTCATTTGGACACTGTTGTCCTATGATGCAGTTCCCCCAAATAAAAGAAGGCTGGTCTTTTCAGGACCATCGGTACAAACAAAACCTCTGGCGAAAGTGTACATTTCAAGATCTGCCAAAGACCTTGATGTTCTCCTTCTCCAAGAAATACACACTGCAGACATGACGTACACTTCTAAGCTTTGCATCAATAGTATCAAGCTCACGGCTACTGTGTGCCATGAAAAATATGGCACTACTACCTATCTTAGACAAGACAGAAGAATTCAGCATCCTGAAAGATTCTGGCACAAACAAAATATTCACTGCTGCAGTAAAAAAAAAAAAAAATTGGGGACATCACTATCACCAATGTCTGTAAGCCCCCCAAGGACCACATGGCCTGCCTTTCTGCTACAAGCATACCAACAACCAGAGGTACATGCTGTAGACAACAGCCATTATTCTTCCTGGGGTTACTCAACTGATGACCAGAATGGAGAGCTGCTGGAGCACAATGGCAAGCGACCAGGCACTTTTCGCTCAAACAGATGGAGATTAGATTACAACTCAGATCTCTGTTTCACATCAATATCTGACAATGGCCTCCCTTTTCATGCACATGATTTTTCCAGAGTATTTGGAGGAAACCTACACAAGCATAGGGAGATGCGCTTGCATACTCCTCACAGAATCACCGTCACCGAGCCCGAGGACGTTCCTGCTATGAGGTGGATGTGGTAACCACTACACCACCATGCTGGCCTGTAAATAGTTTATTGTTTTAAGGGTTTTGTTTTGCTGATTTATGTATGTTTGGAGTCTTGCAAATTGTATAATATATGCAATAAAAGGTTAAGTAATATAAGAGTTTTAAAAGAATAAAAGTTTTTAAGAAAAATTTTTTGTGAGTAGAATATGTGATTGGTGCATAGTGCTTTTGCATTGTTTGGTAATATATTAGATGTGCATTTTTTGTGCACAAAGAACCTGCTGTCATGCTGCTGTACAGCAAAAAGTGATGGTGGAAGCAATTGCAGCAAAATGTGTTTTATTTATAAACCAGGCAATTAGATCTAAAACACAGTCCATACGGGCAGCGGTCGAGAGATTAAGCAACCCAAATATCATAGACAATTATAGGGCTAGTACGATAAGGCAGGCAAACATACAAGGAAGCGGTGTCAGAGGCAAATCCTAATTACATGAGTAATGAGGCAAATAGGGTAATATATGAAAAAGCAAACACTAAAAACGGTGCATGCTAAACAAAATTTGTGCAGGCTTGTTTTGGTGTGATTTATAATCCATTTCATTAGGGTGGAAGTGAACTACACTGGCATCGTGCTCTACTGAGCATGCTAGGATGTGTTGTAGTTCTGCTCTGCGAACAGAGCTCGCTGCAGGATGCCCAGACAAAGGGGCATAGAGCCCTCCACAAGGGCAGAACTCCCGAAGAGCCCTTAAACATCGTCCCTGGTGGACCTCTGGGTGCAGTTGAGGACACAAGTGTGAACACAGGTAAGGCTGCATGTCCAAACAAGGCTGCTTGTCTAGGAATAACTTCTTGTCCAAGATGGGCTGCTTGTACAGGAGGAACAACTGCAGACTGGAGGTAAAACAAGATGCAGGGGATGGCCTACGTGTGAACCTGCCTTACTGTGCCTTAAGCACTCCACAGTGCCCTCATCACCTTCCTGCTAGGTGAACCTATTTCACCTTACCTGGTTTTGTCCACTCTGTGTTCTACAGCTGCTCAGAGCCACAGGTCAGAGTTGAGGGCAAAATTGGGACCAATATGGAAGAGCACAACCAAAGAAGTGCTACCCCTTCCTCTGCTTACATACACTTCTGAAATTATCAGTGTTTTTCCCGGCACCTGTCAGTGGTCATAATATGGTCATAAAGCAATTTGATATCGTCACACAAAACATGAACACATTTAATGTAAGATTTTGGTGCCTTATAATTTGCATTCAGACATGTGTGAAGAATGGTTTCATTTTTATAATACAAAATGTAGTGTAATGACTAGGAAATTCACTGCACTTCATTCAGTCCAACAGACCCAGCTGAGGAGTGTCTGTTTATGTGTTGTAAAGTGTTTTATGTATTTGGTTTTTAAAATGGAATATTTTTGGATGTAGTCAACATGCTGACATAAGAGTCATCCAGTCAGAGCTGATTTTGGCTTTTGTTTCAGACATATGTGATTTCAGCAACTTCGTTTAGATTTACCTTCGCTTTGAAGCCCACTTTAGTGACATTGAGATTGTTTATTTTCAGCAAATTACATTGCACAGCAATGACATGGAAACTTGTAGTGGACAAAAACAAAAAAGAAAGTGAAATTTGTCTAATGTGTTGCGTGTATTAATTGTTTGCGGAAGGGATGACACATTGCTTTCCAGTAAGCAAAGAGCACAAGTCATACTGTAAGTGTGTCTACTGGAAAGGAACCGTCTTTAATAAATCATGAAAGGTTTACTCATGACACAGTATGCTTGTGCTGCTAATGTTCAGCCATAGGTGAAATGTGCCAAGGACAATAATTAGCCTTCATTTCAGGGCACTGTAACATTCTGTTTGTTTGTACAGTACTACTGTGGTCATGATGCAAACAGTGACACAAAACCGATGACTTTTACTACAGCTAGCTACCTAAAGCAAAGCAATAAGAGAATATGCGTAAATGTTGGACATTCATGGTGGGACAGCTCTTTATTGTATTTTGTCTACATTTGATTCAGCATTCTGGAATTCAGCATTCATCTGTGAGTAATTAACCGATTTCCCAACTGCAAAAACTGAAGGATTTCAAATATTTATTTTGTTCATTTTGTAAATATTTGCCTGCAATTAGCATTTACAGATTTTGCATTGTCAGTTAGAAGACATTATCAATGTTGCCAAAAAATAATGCCATTACTATAAAGAACAATAAAAACATACCTAATCATGAGTCATAAACATGCTATATTCAACCATTTGAGCAATTCATCTAGTTTGGAATGTTAACAAAGTTTTGCCAGTAATGTCTAAATCAATAAACTTTTCACCCACAGTAATTCCCTTTTTCTTGCCAAAGTAAAAATAAAAAATCTAAGTGGAATTAAATGTAGAAATTATATAAAAACATGCAGGTTTTCACATTTTTTGCTCACCAGTATTTCAAATGACTCATTTCCTTGGGTAAATATTTTTTTTCAAACCAGGTTTTAGTGGAAAGTAAAAGGAAAGTAACAGAGGGCTTTTTAGCTTGCATGTTGTACTGGCTTTTTATAAGTCTACCTGCTGTCCAAGACATACAATATATACAACTCAAAGTCACAATCAAAATCAAGAGTCTCATCTACCCAGAAAATAGACTTTCAGGCCGCTTCACATCAGAGAAGGTGGTGGATGCACATTTCAGTTCAGCAGCACTTTAATGATGGCAGTGGAGCACAGTACGAAAACACAGCTCAATAATGTTAACCTGAGATGAGCAAAATATAAATGGTTTGGTATCTATTGGCAGTGAAGACACAGACAGTACTTCACAATGAGTGTTTGAACTGAGAATCTCTTCATACAGGTGTGAGTATGCTAGGAGTCATGTGATGCATGTGTCAGGTGATTGTGAGTGGTGAGGTGCATGCCGGGAAGTCTAGTGAAGTGACTGGCTAGAGTTCGTTGAGTCCAAGAAGACTCCACTGTTCCCACAGATCCATGGGGTACCACTTAATGGACTATACATTTGTATCTAAAACACACACACAATTTTTTTTTTTTTTTTTTAACTTTTGCATAGCAAAAATTGATTTGAATGAATTCCAAATCATATGGAATGGTTTAGTAAGTGAAGAAATTAAAAAAATATGTGAACACCTGAAAGATTAAATGCTGTGATCAAAGTAAAGGGTGGCCACACTAAGTATTGACTTTTTTTTCCTTCAAAAAAGTGACTGTTATTTTTGTTATTACTATTTATTGTTTTTTTGTTTACTTATTCTCATCAATATGATCCAATATTACATGAAATAAATACTTGAATAGCACTTGGTTTCTGATTGATCTTCGAGTTGTTAAGTGTTTAATCACTGTATCACTGTATTTTTAAATTTCTTCACTCGCTAAACCATTCCGTATAGTTTGAAGTTCATTCATGCTATGCAAACGTAAAAAAAAAAAAGAAACATTTTGTGACACCTTTCAATTTTTCAGAAACATTGGTATTGGTATATTGGTAGAGACCCAGGACTGTTGCACAGCTAGAATCCTGTCAGGATTGTTGTTAAAGGTAGAAAAAGTGTGGTACACGGTGGGCCCTGTCCAAAACTTATTTGAGCCTTTTTCCTCCTTTCAAACGATACATTTGTCAGTTTTGAAAACACTGAAGTTTTCTATGCTCTATTGTGAATAAAATATGGGTTTATAAGATTTGTGAAACATTGCATTCTGTTTTTATTAAACTTGTTCGTAGCATCCTAACACTTTTGGAAGTGTAGTTGTATAAAAGTTGGTACTCAAGAAATCCCCAAATCACTGGGCAAACACGAGAGGAGAGAATTAAAAGACACTGGAGAACTACATACTGCAAGAACTGAAGGGAATATACGTACATACATACATCGAATGCTCTGCGCCAAGTTGCGCTTGGAGCACGTTTATATAGTCCTTTGATGAGCGGTTAAAGTGCCTGCACATGTCGCCCTTTACCCCCCGCATCACTGACTGGGATACGTTTTCGGCAGGCTGTGAGAGCACGGCTTAAGATGCAATGATGTTGAGAGAAGACTGTGACGGCGACATCCTTGTAATTCCACCTTCACTTAAAGTTTTTAAAAAATTACAGAGTTACAACTTGAACATGGCGTAGCGGATCACTTCTTAGACTTTGTGAAGTCCATGTTTCCAGATTCCAAACCTGCACAGCTGAGTCATGTGGTGTTTAAAACTCAATCTTTTCAGTGTTGAGTATTCATTACCTTGTCACAACGTCACACTCTACAACTTGGTGAACTGAAATGGAACCGTACACAGTGAAGTTAATTTGGTTTGGATTTTAGGTTAATTTGTTTGAACAAAACTATGAATAAAGTTATTTATGCTAAGAATGACGACACTGTTTATTGTACATCTTTAACTAGTAAACTTAGTTTGTGGTTAGTTATATACAAAATGAAAACACAAATTCAGAAAGGTGTATTCTTGTATTAAAATGCCATTTCATATTTTAAAAAGGGTATTCATTTTTCACTATAGTATTAAATGGTATTTTAAGGTTTTAATCCCCGATATAAGGGGAAAAAATGTTGCGTCCTGTAAGAACTTGCTCAGCGAGGGGCTTGAAAGATATGGGTGAAATGAAAACTATAGGAGAAGCTGTGGGTTTTGCTTGTAAAACAGAGTCAAGTTTAAACTGAGAGTAGAGTTTAAACACTCCTGAAAATGCCAAAGATGTTGCTAATTCTTGGTTCTTGGTGTGCAGGACTCACCCACCTCCCTCGTTCAGACAAATCAGAGATAGTCTTTACTGTGACGGATCCTGACACATATACGAAATACATAAAGTCCATAAAAGAGTTCCTGAAGGCTTACGATGATGAAATCCAGCAGGACAAAACAAAGTTTGAGGACTGTGGAGGTATGGTAGCACTTAATAACGGTGCATGAGTTATATTTTAATGCTTTAAAGTTTAAAAGACTAATATACTGGAAGAAATTTCCTAGACTGCAGATGCCAGGTAACTGAGTAGTGCAAAGACCAGACGTGATTTATGATTGCCATCATAAACCGCCTCTTTCCGAACTCTGGTGTCTTTTACTCTTGACCAGAACCTTTTATTCGATTTACAGTAATTGCTTTTATGCAGTCAGTATATGTATAGAGAGTTTTATCTATTGTGTTGATCACCTAAATCAAATTTAAACACGATTTTAAAGGACAGCCATGTCTGAACTCTGAACACTTGTTAAAATGAGGCATCACAGATGTGATACAGTGCCTGATTATGTCCAGGATTTATGTGTTTCTTTTCTCTTTCCATAATTTATTCATTTTCCACTTAGAGCAACCTGGGATAATTAAACAAAGGGGACCTCTGGAGAATGAAATAGGTATTAGGAGGGCATGCCGGTTCCGAAAAGCTAATCTTGGGCCGTGCTCAGGCACTGAGGATCAACCGTTTTATGGCTTCGATACTGGAAGTCCCTGTTTCATTGTCAAGCTCAATAGGATTGTTAGTTTTGTACCAAAGGTGAGTTTTCTGATGCTACATATATATAACGTTACATACATTTTAAAAATATTCCATGTAACCAAACCACAGAGATTCAACAGATGACTAATTACATTCACTCAATTACTGGAATAGTTGGGATACTTAACAAAATGCAAAAAAAAAAAAAAACTTTTTATTTATTTGACAAGAACGTTTATCAAACTCATCAATGTAGGAAAATATATTTTATAATTTTTTTTTTCCTGATTAACTTGATTGTATTTTGTAAATACAATTAGGTTAATAAAAAAAATGTAGCACACATAACCAACCTTGGGACAGGGGCATGTTCACCATTGTTACAGCAACCTTCCTTTTAATTCATTTATTTGCTAGAGACTATCTCAGCTGACTCTGGGTGAAAGCTGGGTACACCTCGCCAGTCCATCTTAGGGCCAACACACACGCACACACATAATCGTTCAAAATCACATCCAGGACTGTGGGAGAAAACTGGAGTATGCAAGTTCAGGGAGAAGATGCAAACTCCACACAGAAACACCAGGCCTGTATATGATACAGTCATCAGCAAATAGTCTGAGACATGATGTAACACGGACTGTAATGTCATATATGTGCCGTATGAACACATGTGGACCTAGCACAGTCCCTTGAGGTACTCCAGTCAGAACCGGCATCCATGATCAAGTTTTATTTATTACGATCTGCTGTGTAGAGCCAGTGAGAAAAAACTGGATCCATGCTAAGTTCATGCCTCTGATTTCATAGAAGCTCAGTTTCTGAAGTAGGTGTCTGTGTAGACCTACAAACACCTTGCTAAAGTTTGGTAATGCAATATCTACAGTCTGGTCGTTGTTATGTGGTAATGTCGAGTCATGGAGTGTGGAAATGTACTTCCTAAATCGGGGCATCCGCAATGATCTTATTGTTGGAAACATGCTACATTATTTGACTGTTGATTATATGTTTAAGAATTTTGCAAGAAACACTTGTCAAGGAAATTGGCTGGTAGTTGTTTGGATCTGATTTGGCACCCTTTTTGAAGGTTAAGGTGACAACAGCCTTTTTCAGTCATCAGGGATCTCACTTTCAGTTAGGCTTTGTTGGTAGATGAACTGAAGAACTGGTGCAATCTCAGCAGCAGCGAACCAGAGTGCCCTGTTTGGGATTTCATCTGCTTCGTCCAGCTTCTTTGTTTGGTCGAAATTTTTCGAGATGTATCTTCACTCTTTGGACAGTGATGTGTATATGCTTGAGGTCTGGAAATCAGCTTCCCAGGAGAGTTGTTACAATGGGACCTTCAACGGTGAATACACCTGAGAATTAGCTTGCTAATGCTAACTAGCTTGTTTTCTACATTCAACCAACTTGGTCCTTTTTTGCAGGATTTGATGTGTTTCCAGACCTTCTTCACATCCTTGGAAATTGCCATGGCAGAAATCTAATTTCTACTGGCCCTTCAGATTTCTTTGTCTACCTCCTTCCCAACTGCTTTAAACTTCTCCCAGAACTCTGGGTTTGTTTAGTCCTATTTGGCTTTGATGTAATAATGTTCCTTCTTTCTGCAGAGTCCTTTAGGACGTTGAGTAAACCACAGTAGCTGGATAAGCTTGTTGGACTACTTGTGAGGAAGGTACTCATGGAGGAGTTTGGTAACGGTGTTTCTGAAGATGCCAATTATTGTTAACAGATCTGTTTTCTGTCTTTTTCTGTTAACAACCAAGATAGTCATTTTCATCTATGGCACAGAGAACTTGACATCCAAAACATGCTGAAATATGGGCTCATCTGACTACAGCACATTGTTCCACTGTCTTTCGGTCCATCTAAGATGAGGACAGGTCCAGAGAACTTTGCACTGTTTCTGCATAGAGTTTATATGTCTCTACATAAGATTGATGTATGTCTCCTTTCATAGTACAGCTTCAGGCTACACTTCTGGTTGCAGCTGCAGACTTAGCAGTGTTAAGTGACAGTAGTTTTCCAAAGTGCACCCAAAGCTATGAGGCTATATTTGTCAGAGTAACGTGACATTTCTCGGGAAGTTCTGCCTGAGTCTGTTGAAAGAGCAGTCTTTCATTGAAAACTGTTCTGTAATGAATTTTGGCACAAGGAGCTAAGGCACAACCCATCGTTTATAGCAAATACCCCCACCTGCCACCAATTAGCCTATTGTAAAATCTTTCAAACTGGGGTCACTTGACTGTTCTGTAAACTTTTCATTCTTAGTTTAACTCTGTCCCATTATTTTAGCATGTCACAGGCATCAAATTCTAACTCTGTTTAAATTTACAAAATATAATTTGGAGGGTCAATAAAAATATTAAACCTTATTTATTTATTTATTTATTTATTTATTTATTTGCACTTTTTGTCCATTAAACAATGGGTTCATGCGAATAAAAAAGTCATTCATTTTTGTTTTTATGCCATTTTGAAAAGTATCCCAACTTTTCTGAAAATTGGGCTTTGTAGATGCTCCATGTAAAACACTTAGAAGTCCATTGCTTCAATCTCACAACTGGATGATCCCTGTTTATGACTGTATTTAGCCGCTAGAGTCAAATGAGAGCATCCCAGAGGAGGTCAAGTACAAAGTCCAACCTAATGTGATACCTCTCCACTGTTCAAGTAAGGTAAGTAGAATCCCTTTATATACCTAAAGCACTGACACCTAACAGCTCACTAATAAACACCATTATATCCGGTCCCACAAAAGACATTTTTTCAAAGTTTTACATGGCGAGAATATTTCTGGAGGCAAATTAATAATTTTTGATGTATTAATTTTTTAAAGATTGTCTTGCAAGAAATAGCTCAACAAAAAAGCATTCACAGCCATCAGAAAGGCCAGAGCCATCCCATGCCGGGAATATAAGATATTCATCCAAAATTGTCTGGAGACACAGACACAATCAAAGTGATTTTAAATTACGAGCACCTGTGAGCCCATGTAGATACATGTAGAAGGGGGTAGTTAGCAATTTCCCTTCAAGAATTAAGCTACACTGTGATATAATTGGCAGCCATCAGGTCATAGTGGAGCCAAGTGGCTTGTTGGTGGGAACTGGAAAGTAGGACAATATGTTCAAAATCTTATCTTATAATCTCTTAAACCTTTGTAGAAAAAAGAAGAAGAAGCTTTGCTTGGGCAAGTGGAATACTACGGCATTGGAGGAGGCTTCCCTCTCCAGTATTATCCTTACTACGGCAAGCTGCTGCACCCACACTACCTCCAGCCTTTAGTGGCCATTCAGTTCACAAACATAACCAAGAACCAAGAGATACGAATCGAGTGCAAAGTATATGGTGAGAACATGCAGTACAGCGAAAAGGATCGTTATCAGGGACGTTTTGAAATTAAACTAAAGGTAAACAACTTTTGACCTTTATTATAAGAGCACAGCACCTTTAATCTCTCCCAGTTTTACGGAATAGTAAGAGGCATCTTTTGAGAAATGCAGACATCAGACCAAATTTCCCTGCTGACCTTCAGTCAACAGTCTCCAAAAGAAATTGTTCATCATTATACAAATATTTCCTCTCAGAAAGTGGCCTAGGATATTTTAGCAGAGGCTTAAAAAGTTTCAATAATCAGTGTGTAATGAGCCATAATGTGGGAACCAATGTTATCTGCTTCGGTGTAAGCTTTTCTGCTTCTCAATAGACGTAGAATGCAAATGCTTGAAGGACTAGTCATAGCATATTATATCATTATACTAACGGTCTATTCTAAAACTAGACTATTCAAAAAATAAATAAATAAATAAAAATAATAATAATAATAACAATAAATAGGGACATTTAATACACCCTGAATGTAGTCAGTACAGTTGTCTCTTTGTTATTGCATTACCGCCTTGTGTGACTTTCTTCCATTATAACACTGCATGATATTTGCATAGTTAGGTTGTTTCAAACCAAACCTGGTCTAGCTTTGTTATTTGTGCAGTTACAAATATTTTCATTTTCACTGTCAGTACATAAACGCTGTACTGTATGCTTTAATAAAAAAATTATGGTTTTATTTTTTTTGAGATCTAACTGCATAGGAACAATTTATAATTTTATTTTATTTTTTCAGCATTGAATGTATGTAAATATTGCCCTTAAATGTTAATGCTTCAGTGTGTGTGTGTGTGTGTGTGTGTGGATGCAGTTCTATGATCGCACATTGTTATTTTTGCAAGAAATGTATTAGTGATATATAATCACTATAGTGACCCATCAGTAAAATGTCTTGTAGAAGTGTGCAGGTAATGTCTACCATCAAACATCCGTCACTCCCTTTAATCCTTATGCTGAGATTTCCCAGTAGCACAGCATAAATCAATTCTACGGTCATGATTGTAGAGAAATTGTAAACATTTTCTCTAAGAGATGAGATGATATGAACATTGCTTTGTCAGAAAAGCTAATTCCCTGGATGGAATGTACCAAGATAAAAATAAATGGATAAACAATGTGTGTATTTATTTATTTATTTATTTATTATACGTAGGATTATACTGTATTCTGCGAAAAAAGAAAAAGAGAAAATCTAATTGTTTTTCTTCCTTGTGTGATAAAAAAAAACAAAACTTCGACTTGTGTGGCTTTAGTGTGGAGCAACACTTGGGTGGGGAAAAAAGTTGTATTGTGTTTTATTATGTAGATACGTATCGAATTATAATACTCACAAGAAATGGACATGGATATGGGATTTTTGGAAAACTGCGTGTAGCCCAGCAGTGGCTAATAGCCGTGTATTTTGGTTGGGCAGACTGACACTGATAACAAAGCAGCCTCAAAAAAATCACACATAATTTAACCAATAGACATTTAGCTTGGGAATTATTCATATACAGCATAATAGGCAGGCAGGAGTCACCAATATATTCTCAGTAGCAGAAGCCATACAAAAGGCCTAGGACTAGCTTAAAAAATACAGGAAATGGAAAAGACAGAACAATCATTCTTCTTTTTTCTCAAACCTCCGTGTGGGGAAACAAAATCACTGGGGTGCCTCCCACAGATCAATACGAAGAATTTGAGTTCTAAAACAGATAAGTGCTTTTGGTTTAATTATAAGAAAAAATATTCTTTTAAATGGCTTTACAAAACAAACAAACAAAAAATTTTTTTTTCAAGTAGCTTTCAAAATTTATTTATTTTTTTTTATTATTTTTTTTATTTATTTGAAAGCTACTGAAAAAGTTGTTTTTCCTCATAATTGAAACAACGGCACTTATCTGTTTTTGAACTCAAACTCCACATGCAAGGTGAAAAAAATTCATGCTGAGAATGCTGGTAAATTTATCTGCTTTTACAAGAAAATAGGTTCAATTCAATTCAGTTCAGTTTTATTTGTATAGCGCTTTTTACAATTGACATTGTCACAAAGCAGCTTTACATAGT
>JAQMYF010000008.1:24314928-24341871 GCA_030014195.1 Neosilurus mollespiculum
TGTGTGTGTGTGTGTGTGTGTGTGTGTGTGTGTGTGTGTATATATATATATATATATATATATATATATATATATTCATTAATTTTTAAAGCCGTTTAATCCTAATTAGGGTCACGGGCAGGCTAGTGCCCATCTCAGCAGACTCTGGGCAAGGGCAGGATACACCCTGGACAACTCACCAGGCCATCGCAGCGCCAACACACATACAACCATTCACACACACTCACACCTATTGGTGATTTGGAACAGTCAATTAGCCTAACGTGCATGTTTTTAAACTCTGGGAGGAAACCGGAGTACCCAGAGGAAACCCACACAAGCAAGAATCGAACCCAGGCCTTCTTGCGACATGCTAACCACTGCGTCACCATGCTGCCTCTGTATATATAAATATATATATAATGCTCATGCTGACTCAACACTGAGTGTTTGTGTGCACTGGTTTTATGGAAGCGAGTAGAAAAGTTTTCCATGGTAAGACCTCTGACACTCCATTCATTTATGCAACCAAGCTTACATACATAGCCTTTATGTTTTGGGAATATACTTTAGAGTAAGTGGGGGGCTTCTTTAATCTACAGGAGGAAACCAAAGTACTCAGAGAAACCCACTCAGACACAATGATGATTCCCACTCTGGAGATGTAATCAACACCATCAGCTGCCGCAGCATGCCTGTTAATTAAGGGTTTAAGTAAACTGATACAGGTTATTAAATTTGATAACACTACCATTATAGTGAAAACTTGTGCTAACTAAGTTTAACATAATGGGTTGCTGAGCTGAAGGCTGGGGAAGGCCCTTAACCCTACCTGCTCTTATCCTCATTGACCCCACATAGAGGTGGCTTAAACAACAAGAACATGTATACATATTATTCTTGAAAAAAACACACACACATAAAACTCCAATTTATTGTTTATTCCCTCAAAGATATTTACAATTTCTTTCAATAAGAGATAATTTACTTGACAATGACCGTAACCAGAGACATACAAAATAATTGGACACATATGTCTCAAAGCTATAGGAAGGCCTGAAAGGAGATCTTTTCTGACCCTCACAACTGCAACCCTGGACACTGTTATGCATCAAAATTAGAAGAATTATGTACAGTATATTGCCAGTTCAAGATCTGCATATGGCCTGACAAAGTACCCTAAGTAGAGCCAAAAGTAAGGCAATACATACTGGCTGTTCAGCAAAGCGTATTAAATCAGAATTAATTTTTCTGAATACAAGGCCTCACAGTATGTCATGTGAAACAACTTCTTCTATATGACATTGTTAGCTGATAGAACGCCAGTATATCGGAATGTCACGTTGGAAGTTATTACTTCCCCCCCCCAAAAAAAAAAAAAAAAAAGTAAATTTGACTGGAAAGAATTTAAGCTTTCTGGCATATTTAAGCTTTCAACTGGATGTCTTAGGAAGGACAGGTTCACTTAAGGCAACCATCTGGCGATTTTAAAAGATAAATACATTCTTGCTTCTTTAAGAAGTCCCAGTTCCTAATTAACAGTCACATTATTAACAGTTACATTAAATAATGAGGGCCACATGGTAGTGTAGTAGTTAACACATCCACCTCACAGCAAGAAGCGTCTGGGTTCAAGTCCTGGGCTCTGCAAGGGAGGTTCTATGTGTCTACTGGTGAGCTTTTCAAGGTGGACTCTGCCTTCACCAAGAGTCAGCTGAGATAAACTCTAGCCACCTCATGACCCAAGTACGATTAAGCAGTTTGACAAATAAAGTAATTATTTACTTAATACATGTAATACATAATAATTAAATGGTTAAATCCTCAGGGTCTCTATTTTATTATTATACACTGTAAGTTAGAAGTTTCAAGAACACGGCTACTACTGTACGAATTGAGGGGCATTGGTGGCTCAGTAGTTAAGGTGCTGCCTTACTGATCCGAAGGTTGCGGGTTCAAGCCCCACTATCACCAAGTTGTCACTGCTGTCCCCCCAGTGCAGCTAACTGGGTTAGCAAAGGCCAGCCATGTCTCTCATTGTCTGTGGTGAGAGGCATGTAAAAGAACCATTGCTGTCATTCGTAAAGAGCCATTGAAATGCCATCAGCGTGTTTCTACCCTGTGATGGCCTGGCGAGCTATTTATGGTGAACTCGGCCCTCGCCAAGAGTTGGCTGAGATCGGCACCAGCCTTCCCGTGACACTAATTAGGATTAAGCGGTTCAGAAAATGAATGGATGAGGATGAATGTATAAATT
Organism: Neosilurus mollespiculum; assembly: GCA_030014195.1. Taxonomy (NCBI): domain Eukaryota; kingdom Metazoa; phylum Chordata; class Actinopteri; order Siluriformes; family Plotosidae; genus Neosilurus; species Neosilurus mollespiculum. The sequence continues at coordinate 24,317,165 of JAQMYF010000008.1, forward strand.
GATATGAAAAGTATAGTGCTTAGTATGAAATCACTTAAAACACTCTTAGTTGAAGATTAGTGCAGGTGTTTACTACCTTGTTCCTGGAGTTCCTCATGTCATATATATTCTAGTGCTTTAATTGGCCCCAAAAATGATTTAATTGGCTTAGTGGTTAAGGCGATGGGTTACTGATCCAAAGGTCAGCGGTTCAATCCCCACTATCACCACTGTTGGGCCCTTGAGCAAGGCCCTTAACCCTCAATTGCTCAGTTGTATAAATAAATGATAATTGTAAGTCGCTCTGGATAAGAGCATCTGCCAAAATGCAGGAAATGTAAATTCTGGTAATTTTTTAAAGACCCAGTACTTATATTTCCAAGAAAAAAAAATACTGTTTCCTTCATACAGTAGCTTGTAAAAGTATTCACCCCTATTGTCATTTTTCCTATATCATTGCCTTTCAAGATTTTATTGGATTTTATGTAGTGGAGCAACACAAGTTTTGTTTGTTTGTTTGTTTGTTTTTCTTAGAAGTCCTACCTATTACCCTCGCATAAATTAGCTAAGTAGCAATGCACTCCTATTATAGCTTCCACTGAGGGGGCTATAGGAATCGAATAGATTCTACAGATCTGACAGCATAAATTTGCTATTAATATTGCATTCAAAAAATGCAAAAAAGTTTTATCACGGGTTAATAGGGGGCATACTGGGGCAGCCGTGGCCCAGTGGTTAGAGAAGTGGGTTTGGGACCTTAAAGGTCGCTGGTCCAGCAGGTAAAAATGTGTGGTGGTGGGAGGAGTGAGCTGCACCTTTCCTTCCTCCACCTTCATGGCTGAAGTGCATCAACTTAAACCCCGAACTGCTCTCAGGGCACCCCAATGTATGGTCCAAGTGTGAGTGTGTTCACTGTTTACGCGTTTGCATGTGCGTGTGCTCACTTTGGATGGGTTAAATGCAGAGGCAATAATTTCCCTTGCAGGATTAATACAGTATATAAAAAAAAAAATCAATGCCCATCTCAAATGTTGTTCAGGGCATCATACTGAAAAGAACTGTGTGAAGACACCACAAAAAACCTATTGAGGTTTGTTGACCAAAATGTGGGCTTGATTTTTGACAGACTCTTTTCCAACCTGCCAGAAGATTGTCTACTCTGATTCAACCCACTCTTATGTCATTAAACAAATGACAGTGGTTATTTTCTGAACACATCCCACAGTGTTTGGCAAGTTGGCGTTTAACAAGGGGTAATTCATGTCATAAAGGCTTAACAGTTCATCAGGTTCTTCCTTTTTCCCCCTTCATAGTGAACATCATCAGCGAATACCCAAATTAACATTAACACACATTATAAGTCTTACCACTGATTACTGGATATAAAGCTGAAGCCTGTTAAGGATGTCAGGACTGGAATGGTGGTGTTCTTAGGACTTGTATTTATAGTGCCCCAGGGGAATTTGTGATTAGTACTAGAGCAAGCTTTGAATAGCCAGGGGAATGTCCTATCATAAAACAGATTTTTAATCCACATTTGGAGATATATAAAGTCTATCATATCATTCATTCATTCATTCATTTATTCATTCATTCATTTGCTGAACTGCTTAATCCTACTAGGGGTGTGGGGAGACCTCGCCGACCTCTGATCTTAACCGACCATGGGCGAAGGTCACACCCTGAACAGCTTGCCAGTCCAATTCTGGGCCAACATAAAGTTTATAATATCTTTTGATTGCTTTTAACCACTTTGAAAGACTTAAATTATCTTTAACTATACTTTAATTGTCTTTCCATACACATGCACATGGGTTATCTGGCTATTTGATCATAGTTAGCTGTGTTGCGTTTGAGTTCTCTTACCAACTTTATATTATTTTAGATTCATCATTCAGTTGTTATAGTAATTATACTGGGTTGTGATCGCAATTTGGGATATGGATGAAAATAATGGTTAAATTTTTTTTTGCAATCATTTAAGAAATATAAACCAAAAAACAAAAAAACAAAACCTATCTGATGGCATAAGAACAGTAACTGCATTTTAATGGTTTCTATATGCAGTAATAACTTATTTATTTTAAATCTATAATTGGGATAACAGGATTATGCTTTCGAGTAACCTTTTGAGTCAATATCACCAAGTCATAAAATGAAATGAAAATAAGAATAAGGCTTATCTTTTGTTAGGTAGCTTCATCTCACACTGAGAAAATAGAGTTAAACCTTTCATTTAAATTTATTCAAAGAAAAACAAATAATTCCTTAAGAAACCCCCCAACACAAACAAACAAAAAATGATCGATGGTCATTGGCACCGCTGGAAATTATAGTGAACACAGAGTAATTGAAGCATGTTTCCCATTTAAAATGTGTGTTTTGTTGATTGGAGTATGTAGAAACTTTTAAGCTACAATTCATGACTCTTGTAACTGGGGTACAAATATGAGGTGAAACAGTGGCCATCCATCAACATGGGAAAGATAAGAGAACATGCAAAGCTAATGAGAGAGAAGAGTATAAACCTTCAAAGGTCAGTGAATGCTGATAAATCATACCTACTCCTCTTCCCTCAGGACAGTGATCTGAAACATATGTCCAAATCAATGCGAAATTGAGTATATGACCACATATGCTTCTGCCATGGCTTTCTCAGACCCCTGAATTGACCCCTGTTAAAAAACCTGTAGGTTGACCTTAAGAGGAGAGTGTAAAAGAGAGGGCCTCGGACCCTGAATGATCTGGAGAGCTTTTGTGCAAAAGAATGCTCTCAATATTCACTCTGCCCTGCTCTGTATTCACTCACTCTCACTCATTTGACAAGTCGCTAAATCCTGCTAGGGTCATGGGGAGGCTGGAGCCTATCTCAGCCGATACTGGGGGGAGGCAGGGTACACCCTGAACAGCTCAGCAGATCATTGCTGAGTCCTGCTGTGTATTCTTTAACCAAAATGTTATAGAAGAAGGCTCAGTACTGTTTTATTGGCAAGAATGGAAGTTCTTACGAAAGATGTTTGATGTCACCCAGGACGGCGAAAGCCACGCATTGACTCTCAAAGTACCAAGTGGCATGCAAGGAGCTCGTGGGTAACACTGCTCCACAAGGCCAAGTCTTTGCTAAGCAAACCTCTGATACTCTTTGGAGGTTTCCATAACGATCTTCATTGGAAACATAACGTATGAGTGTACGAGCCATCCAAAGACCTCTGAAGGGAGGAGTTTAATGCCCAACACTTGCTTTTATATAGCAGCATAGGTTCCACTGTTGCACAGAAGAATTTGGTGAAATGTTTGGGCTCGCAAGTCCTTAGAAACGCCCCACAAAAGTTCCCTGTGCACCTTCATATCATAGCAAAGTTCTACAAAGTATTTAATACAGGGGTGTCAATAAGCATAATGTGTGTGTTTTTAGTATATAAATGTAATTTTGGTTTTTACATTTTTACTTAAATACAATCTCATATGTTCATCATATAAACATGCACTTGCCAGATAATTTTAATATTTTTGTGGTTTAATCACATTATATTCACAAATAAATGAAAACCTGCAACTTGCAAAAAGTTTCCACAAAGCTCTGATGAGTTCAGAAGGAATCTGGTTTTAAATTGGTGTAGGCCAAAGGGAGGAGGAATTTAATTACCTTCACTGAGAGTTTATAAAGACACAGTGACCTTCTTTACTCCTTCTATAATTTTCCTGGAAGAAATATTAACACTGAAGAGATGTGGCTGAGAATAAGACAAGGTAAGCATGCAATATCCCAGTGTAGGCTTTGAGCCAAGCGCTAGATCATCAGGAACATACAGTTTCCCAGGGGCTACATGTTTGATGTTTGTGAGTAGCTGTTATTAAGGTGCCATTAATATCAGCATAGAGGCGCAGTATATAGACACCAGGGCAAGCCACCAGATCTCACAGAACTAACATAAAACTCCCTAAATGAAGGACTACAAGTTAATGGTGTAGTGGTGAAGTAACTGCCAATGGATGAGTAATCATTCTGTTATATATGAAAAGCAATTTCCTGTGTAATTTTTGTATTCTGGATTTAAATGGCAAGCACTCCCTATTTCATCATAGGATGCAAAGAATGTAGTTTTAGCTCCTGCCCACAAAGTGGCTCAGGGCCTATATGAATGGGTTCCGTTCGTCTGTCCATCAAACTTTAGTTTCCGGACATTTACTCACCGTGCTCTGAAGAGGGGCTTTCAAACTTGGTATGCTGGCTCACTACTATGAGTGCTAGGATGAGTTTGTGTGTGTGACCTTGACCTACTTTTCAAGGCCACAGAGGAAAACCTGTATATTCGGTTTCTGGACATTTACTCGCCGTGCGCTGAAGCTGGGGCTTTCAAACTTGCTATACTTGTTCTATATTGGCATGGTAATATAAACGGTCTTGCTTTATCTATGAATGGTCTTTTTAGTGTCTAGACTGCTGTGGTTTTTTTTGTTTTTGTTTTTTACTGAAGACAGTAAAGATATCAACATGTAAGAGGATGTTAAAACCAGAACAGGTATGAAAAAAACAAACAACAAAAAAAACCAAACCCTAAATGCCTGCTTTCTCTTTATTCTGAAATATAGGAGAAGCCAGTAGTGTCCCATAGTGGCCCCTAACCTGAATTTAGGATGGAAGGCCAGGGAATTGATTACGGTTGGCCTGAGTAACTGCATACTTGCTGCATGAGAGACGAAGGAAAAAAGCAGCATGGAGAAGACACTAGTGATGACCAAAGTTCCCCTGAGAAAGGAAAGTGATTAGTTAAACCTCACTGTTGATTGTACTGGAAAATAAAGTGTGTTTACATCTTGGATTACATAAAAAAGAATCACATGAAACATAGACAAAATGGTCTATTTGATGAAAAAGATGAAGTAACATCTTGCACTGACGATACTCTGCCTGTTTAAGTTTTGCTTGAGGGAAACTGTTTCTTTTATTTTGTTTGTACATAAGTTTCCTTTCCCCCACTCTCACTAAAAACATTAGATCACTGTATTTTTTGTTGAAATATCTTGCATGTTGTCTCTGGGCTGGCCTGTAAATATAAAAACATAAAAGCGGCATAGAAACCCAGGATTTAAATGGATTGAATTAAATTCACTGAAGAAAAAAAGCACAATGCAAGCATTGAAATCGCAAGTATTGTGGTTTTATTGTGGTCTCAAACTTGGCATTTGGACTGGACGGAATGAACTAGCATGATAATGACAGATCAAACCACACCTTTAGGGTCTTAACTTCCTAAAAAGGCTTGCAACTTTTATCTGCAGCCCCATTCTGCATTGAACATTCAAGGGTTTTCACAGCAAAGCAAGCCAACGTTTTTTCTACCCCTAGAGGTTGGCATATCCTAATTTCAATAATGGCTCTTTTGTTTGTCACGACATTACCTAAACAATGCCACTATACTTTGTTGAGTATCGCTATCGTACTCTAGTATACCCCCGTTAAACTGTAGTCACACAGGTATCCAGCAGATTCTCCACTGAATCTTGGTACAAATCCCTTGTCAGAGTCAAGGGTCCCAGTGAAGCCATCAGATGATTTACTACTGGCTCCTAATCTGTCCTTTTCTTTTTCTGCACACCACTTCTTGTTATTTCCTTTCATATCTTTGCTTCAAGCAACATTAGTGCCCCAGTCCTCCCAGCCTTGGTTGCTGCTTTCGAACCTAGCATAAGCCGACTCTCACTGTGTCCTATCACTGTTCTTTTTTCTGGCTGGGTAAGGTGCCCTGTAATATGATGCTTATTCCTGCTCCATTTGTTCAGATGATGTCTTCCCTCTATTCTATAAATTGTTATTGAATCACATTTCCTTTGTACATTTTAGTTTACATACTTGTGTTATATTTACATAGTGCATCAAGGGCAAGCGCCCTCTGCAGGTGCAGAGGAGTCAGGTAGAACCAGCAGGTAACATTTTCACCTGTGCGTACTTACTGCCACTGATTTATGTGTGTTCTTTGTGTGTTTACAAGGAGAGGCCAGTAACCAGAGAGTGAGAGCTACAAGCAGCTGTAAAATGCACAAAGTGGAAATGAAAGTGAATAAACAATGTGAAATGTCTGCCTGTCTCTGAGTCTTCAGTATCCCAAACCTGAGATTTGCTATACTGGTGCTGAAACCTGGGATCCTGCAGACAGCAGCCAAGATGTAATTTGCATCATTCAACAACTTTATTCACATCATGAATGAATTCACAGGCATATCCCAATACGCATGTATAGCCCAAGGCGATGTACTTCAGATGTATCAACTCAATAAAACTGTAGAGAGAGGGGGTTCCTGTGTCTTTGGCAGCAGTGGTTCCAGAGAGGGTGTAGCTGGGACCGGAGCTTGCTAAAAATTAGGCCAAATTCAGTTCCCAGTTCCCTGTGGAGACCATGCCCATATAGACTGCCTGGACACAATAATTTGGTTCAGGATGAACTCAGGCTTATGCTAGATATCAAGGTAATTAAGGACTCTTGTAAACATGCTGTCTTAGTACCCAAATCTAATGAGTTGGTCTGGTTCTTTTTATACTAAAGAAAATTCTACATGGTGCCTTAATCCAATGCCTCACATTGATAAACTGCTCAAACAGTTAGGCACCACTTGCTCTTATTCAACACTTAATTTAACAAAAGGATACTGTCATGCAGACTGCCCTGCCACTTGTTCCTATGTGTTCAGATGTCTTTAGCCTGCTGACTGAACTCACTGGAAAGGGGGTCCAAATATGGTCCCAAAGACAGAGCTATGCAAATGAGCTCTCTGCCAGGTAAGAGCAGTTTTGTGTGGGAGCTCGCGGTTGCATTAACCCTTTAATGTTCTGTGTAAATATTTCGTAGAACACTTCAATTATTTTATTTATTATTATTATAATTTTTTTTTTTTTTTACTAATCTTAACTGTTTGGTAGAGATGTGTATGAAAAAAAAATGGGGTTGTTTAAACAAAAACATAAACATTATTATTATTGTTGCCAAAACTGATTTAAAAAATGCCACTGGTGTGGCCTTTAAAGGGTTAAAAAGACTTTCTCTTGCATTTGTCTTGCAAAGTGACACATGACACATCAGAAAGAGGGTTAGGGTCCCGGGTGATTAATGGAGCACCTGCTACTGTATGTCAAGATTAAGTAAGTTCCCTATGTGGGAGAGCAAATACATTAAATAGCTGACCGCTTTATCCTACTAGAGTTGCAGGATCAGCTGACTCTGGGTGAAGGTACACCCTTGCTAGCTGTAGGAGGAAACCGCTATATCCAGAGGAAACCCACGCAAGCACAGGGAGAACATGCAAACTCCATACAGAAGCGCCCTCACTGAGCCTGGGACTCGAACCCAGGACCCTCTTGTTGTGGGGTGGATGTGCTAACCACTACACCACTATTTAGTTATGAAATTAATACAATAATTCAATAAAAAAGAATTACATTAAATCAATAAAATGCTACATAAAGATCAAGGTTGTCACTATTACTGTGAATTTAGTTGATTCAGCTTAAGTATTAGGTGTTAAACTCATCTGGTAGGCCATTACCTCTGGCAGAGGAACAATTGCTTTTCTGCACTCGTTTAAAGACTTCCCATGAGCTTCTGCAATTGTCTGTGAACTGTGTTCATGTTCCTCAGTCTAGGTTTGTGGTATTAACTCATAGTTAAGAAGTTTATATTAAGTGCTTGGCTGCTCATGTGTAAATAAGACAACAAACAAAGTTTATGGGATGTGAATCGACACTGCAAAGTAAGCACTTGTGGTTACAACCTATTACGTATTTATGGGAACTTATGTTCTGTGATTTGCGCTAAAGATGATTATACCAAATGTGTAAACTGTATTGCAGACTTTGGAATCTTAGCTTGGATATCAATTTATCACTGCATTTAACTTTAGTAAGTGTGAAAAAGAATCAATTTACTTAATGTCACTCATTTGCCAAACCATTTAATTCTATTACGGTCATGGGGGAAACCGAAGCCTATCTCGGCCGACACTGGGCAAAGGCGGAGTGCACCCTGGACAGCTCGGAAGATCGTCACAGGGTCCAACACTTACACAAACATACACACTCACATTCACTCATAGGGAAAACAGCCAATTAGCCTAAAATGCATGTTTTTGGAGAGTGGGAGGAAACCCAGAGGAAACCCACACAAGCAAACTCCATACAGAAACGCAGGATTTCTTGTTTGCTTCTACTACCAATTGGCTTTTTGTGGCAAAACACTTCAACACAAAAAGCTTAAATCTTAAACCGGTAAGTGGAAGAGGGAATGAGTACATAAAAGACAGGCTTCTTTTCTGTTTAAATTCAGATTCACTGGCATGCTATGCTTGGAGAAGATTTTTCTGACAATTCTGCCACAAATGGAAGGGAAATTTTGTCCTGCCTGTTGTTCTGCTCCACATTAGTTGATGTCTGAGGTTCTTTTCCATGCCCCCTCTTGGGTAGCTTGGATTGGGCCCAAACTGTACAGAAGGACATGTATAGAAGCAATGTCTAAAATACAGTACACACACCCACACACACTCATCATGGAGTAACTAACCATGGACTACATTCATGCACTTTACATTGTAGGTTGTATATTTTGGAGGACTTAACAATGGACCAGCACCCGACACAACTCACACTGGACTATGCACACACACTTAACATTGTATATTTTAGGGGACTTAATACCGTATCATCACCCTAATGTTAATTTTATCCATCCTTTACAGCAGATTAAAATATTGCACCTGCACCATACTTTTGTATTTTGCTCCACTCTGACCTTATACTTCATTCCCCTTTTCTCCATAGTCTTTACTCTGCTGCTCTACAAAGCCATGTTCTGCTTGTCTTGTACTGGTTTACTGTTAGCCTTATAATCATTGTTTAGTTTAGTAGTTTAGTGTTTATCCTTACTGTCAGATACCATTATTGTTACTGTTCTTGTCTACAGCACCTGGTGCTCACACGAAACAACATTTCGTTCTACTACATGCCCTGTAAGTTGATGAATGACAATTAAATTGAATTTGAATTTTAGTTTGAGGATGACTGCCAGCATGTTGGGCCTACAACATTTTATGCTGAGCAATTTGTACATGTGTTGGAGAGGCCAGTAGCTGGAGTGGTGCCTCTCCAGTTGATGGGTCAACCCCAGTATCTTGGGGCACACAGCTCGACAAGGCCAGGCAGGTTGCAGAGACATGAGGGGAGCATGTTATTGCTTTGATGAAACAAGAGGCAGGCCAGATGAACTCAGGCTCTTCTGCAGGGTGTATATAGGACAGGGATTCATTCCAGATTTTTCTGAGCTTGCTTAATAGTATAGTGTGAACTTAAACGGTGCAAATCAATGTCCACTGAGCTTGTCCACACTGTTTAAGTATTCGTCTGACCTTAAATACTCCAGATATGTATAATCAGTAAAAATTAGGAAGGAATAATTGGCGTGACATTTATTTATGGCCAGTCAGTGGCACCACTCCTCCAAAGCAAGTTTTTGAACCAACAGTGCATGATTCCCAATATCATAATTATGCTTCTGCGATTGCCTGGCGAGCCGTCCAGGGTGTACTCTGCCCTTGCTCAGAGTCAGCTGAGATGGGCACCAGCCTCCCCCACAAATGCTACTGGGGTAAGTTTGAGCCTCTCTTGGAAATAATGTGACAATTAGGCTCCTACCTCATATTTAGAAGTGTCAACCTCCACATAAAATGTCATAGTTGGGTCTGGATGTCTCTCTTCTTTAGGAGGTAAGAGGGGTAGCAAAGCCAAAGGAGTGCTGAAGCTCCTCAAGAATCACATACCATAGATACCTTGGCCTGTCAATAGCCGTGCATAACATAAAGCTGGTTTTCAAGAAGTTTGGTTAACAGTTGTCTGACAGGAGTAACTTGAATGTTGAGGAAAGGTAAGTGGATCATAAAATCATCAATGTAGGCTGTGAAGAATTTACCCAGCATCTCCCTCAGCACATCATTACCAAAATGTTGAAAAACAGAGGGATAGCCAGTGAATACATATGGCATGACAAAGTATTGACAGTGGCCAGATGTGGTACCAAAGGCATTCATTTCATTTTCTGAACCGCTGGACAGTCATAGTGCACTCAGTTATTCAGTGTCCCCAGAGTGAGCAGTTTTTCCTAGTTTTGTACCTGTGTAACAATATCTTAAATCAGTGTGTTTAATGAGGACAATTACGTAAATTGAAATACTATGTAAAACAAACAAAACTCTCCTGTTAAACTTGCTAAAAGATTAAAAAAAGATTAGAATATAAATAAAACAAGTTTATTAAGCAACTATGGAAGAATTACTAGGAAAAAAACAGACTGGCTTTATGATCGACTATATGTCGTGCACACAAATAAGAACAAGCAGACAGAAATCCAGAAATGTTCACTGTCATTACTAAACAGATTGACCGCAAAACATTCACATCAGCGGTCAGAAATCAAGCTTAGTACACAGACAAAGGGTTGAGCAAATGGTAATTAGAGGGTTGGGCAAAAAGTAATTAGAGATGTAATCCAGGTTCATGCTCAGGAGTGTATGGTCAAGGCAAGCTGTAAACAGAACAGACAAGGAATACCAAAAACTCAGAGACCTCAGTGGATTTGAGCAGGGGTCAGAACAATAACAGATGAAGATATTAGATGAAAAGTGATTTTGGCAATTACAGAATAAGAAACAGTATCGTTTACTTCACGACTTGTATTAGCATGCGTAGTTCTTTGGTGATGTGAAACAGGGGTAAGCACAATTAGTAGACTGTGAGCAATGCTTGTGTGAGAGCCTGTTGGAAAGTGTATTCTCTGCCTGGTATGTTTGTGTGCTGTCGTGTAACTGTTCATGGGAATTGGAGTCACTGACTCTGGTGCATATGCGACACTTCACAGTAATATATAAGAATACATCACAAATAAGATATGCTCTGCAGCAAAAGCAAAATGGACAAACAGCTTAGTAAAAAAATAAAATCCAGCGCTAAAGGTCTCTTCCATAACACAAAATCAGGAAAATTGTGTGGGAAATAGATTTACATTATAATAATGATCTTAGGATATATTACTGAATAGGTCAGGACAGTGGTGTAGTGTAGCACGTGCAGCTCATAGCAAGAAGGTCATGGGTTTGAGTCCCAGGCTCTTGCATTTTTGTGTGGAGTTTGCAAGTTTTCTCCGTGGGTTTCCTCTGGGCATTCCGGTTTCCTCCCACAGTCCAAAAAACATGCACAGTAGGCTGTTTGGTGGTGCCAAATTGCCCCTAAGAGAAAATGAATGAAGAAATGAATATAATAATTATCTTAGTATATATTACTGAAAAGATCAGGATAGTGGTGTAGTGGTTAGCATGTTCACTTCTTAGCAAGAAGTCCTGGGTTCGAGTCCCAGGCTTGGGCATTTCTGTGCAAAGTTTTCCTCTGGGAACTCCGGTTTCCTCCCACAGTCCAAAGACATGCATATTAGGCTAATCGGTTGAGTGTGTTTGCGAATGGTTGTATGTGTGTTGGCCCCACGATAATTGGCGAGTTGTTCAGGGTGTAGACCGCCTATACCCAGTGTTGGCTGAAATGGCCTACCCTGATAGGATTAAGCGGTTCAGCAAATGAGTGAGATGAGTAAGTATACTACTAAATAATCTCTTCTTTTAGCTGATACACACTGTACGATGAACTGTGCAAAATAAATATAGCATCAAGTATTCCTTTTTTAGCATCAAATTATTTGCTGTATGCTTTTTTAGAGTGCAAAGTACTTCACTTTTACAACACTGGAAGAGTTCAATGAAGCCAGAAATGTTTCAGAATATGTATTAAAGAATATTATTTATGAACTATTAATAATTATTCAGTACTTAAGGTGAAACTAAAAGCAAAGGAATGTAATTTTTAGAGTGAATAATGTACAGGACCTGTTCCATTATGTTTGGACCTAGACCATATTAGCCTGCTGGTGTTATGTCCTGAGTGGGCTTTATTATTTTTCAATGTCAAATAAAAATCTGGAAATTCAACAAGCACATTACTGGGAGCTATGATGATCTTCAGCATACCTCTATATTTACTTCTGTGGTCCAACCTCTTTGATTGTCTGTACAGTGTTTAGGTCTTGGGCTGCAAATTCACTTCATTGCTCTACATGTTGAATCAAATTGCTGTTCGCTGTTTTATCAGTGGTATTAGTTTAGTCTGCAGGCATTCTGGGGATTACATTGTTCTCCAGGGCTGGACTCATACCCCGTCAGCTTCCACTTCAGGCTGTCAGTGCAAATGCCAACACAGGCAATGCTACGCAGAACTTCCACCACATGGCCGTCCTGACAAATATCAACAATCAATCGAGAACTGCTGAACAACAAGAGCTTTTTTATGTTATTGCCAGGTGGAACAAATCCAACTATTTAAAACACGTTTTTTCCCTTTCCATGTCTGCTCTTTAATAGCTTTTTGCTTCTCGTGTTTTATTTGAAGGCTGCTTTTATAATTTTTATTTAATACATAATTTTTTCCATATCTTGAATAATATTATAGATTTAAACTTTGCCAAATGACATTGTATTTCACTCACTCTGTATACTGTATTTAATTTTAACAGGAACTAAGCAAAATTATCAGTTTCTTGGGTTCTCCTAGCAGAAAATTACATTATTTCATTCATTCATCATTCATTTGCCAAACTGCTAGGGTCATGGGGAGGCTGGTGCCTATCTCAGCCAAGACAAGGTGAAGGCACAGTACACCCTGAACAGCTCACCAGACCAACACAGTGCAACACAACCACAACCATTCACACTCACCCCTAGGGTCAATTCGGAACAGCCAATTAGCCTAATGTGCATTGAAACCGGAGTACCCAGAGGAAACCCACACAAGCACAGGGAGAGCATGCAAACCCAGGACCTTCTTGCTGCGAAGCGGACGTGCCAACCACTATGCCTGAATAGTCAGGTAAGTTAGGTGAGTTAAAATATCAATATTTGTTGGAATAACTCCTCACAACTCACGTGTCTTGGTATGCCTTTCACATTTCCCCGAAGTGACTTTACGTTACTCCGGCTGTAAAAACAATCAATCAGCTCAGCTTTGCTTCATGGCTTCTAACCATCCATCTTCCCACTGATCACATTCTAGAAGATTTTACTGGGGTTCAGGTCTGAAAATTGGGCTCCTCCAGGTCTGAAAATTGCGCTCCTCCATCTAGACCTTGATTAACCTTGCTGAGTGCTGTGTCTGATGGGCTTGTTTCACCCAAGCCTATTGGCTCAGCAGCTTATCCCAGTTTCTGTAATGTGAAGCGACCAGGTGCACCTCATGGATGGGACACTAGTATATCACAGTCTACCTTCCCTGTATTTTTTACTGGTTCCCATTTATACTGCTAAGTGGACAGAGGCACACTTTTCCCTTGCCCAGCGGCTTTCAAACTTGGTATGCATGTTTACTACTATGTGTGCTACGCTGAGTTTTTGTGTGAGTGACCTTGACTACTTTTCAAGGTCACAGAGGCAAAACTGTATATTAGGTTTCCGAACATTTACTTGCCGCACGCTGAAGCTGGGGCTTTCAGACTTGCCATGCTTGTTCTATATTGGCATATTATGAAATGGTCTTCCATTGTTCCTATATTGTCAGTAAAACTGAAAAGGCAAATGGACTTGACATTTGCATTTTAATGTCCTTGTGCATTATTGTGCCCAAACTTGCAAATACATATTTTGCAGCTGATTTTAAATTGTGTCAAATTATTCAAGCACAAATGTGTTTAAATGAGCATTTACGGAATTTGGCAGACACCCTTAGCGACAGCGACTTACATTTTTATCTCATTTATACAACTGAGCACCTCAGGGTAAGGGGCCTTGTTCAAGAACCCAATGGTGGCAGCTTCGTGGTAATGGGACTTGAACCCCTGACTTTCATATCAGTAACCCAGAACCTTAACCATTAAGCCACCACTGTCCTGCATAAATGGGCGGTTTATAATTAATTTGTACAGAATCTGGGAAATGTTGCTATGAGCAACAAATATGGTGCAATTTGCAAACACTTGGGATAACAGGCCCTTTTGTGTAGGAAAAAAATAAATAAAAAATTCAGCAGCATTACTGTTATAAACAACAGTGTTAATATTTAAGTGGATCCTGATTGACCTTGATTACATTATAATATCCCAGCATAGTAGTACACCTAATTTGGTTTAATCAAAATTTAATAAGATCCGGCTGAAAAGAAAAAGGAAGGAAGTAAACAACTTTGCTCAATGACACACATGCACACATGCAACAAATCTCCCTCCAAATGGCTGAGCGTTTTTGTTTACTATCAGGGGAAAAAAATCAATGTGCAAATGATATCTACTTACTGTAAATATGAATTAACATGTTTTTAAGTGGTTAGCATGTCCACCTCACAGCAAGAAGGTCCTGGGTTCAAGTCCCTGGTGAGGGTGTTTCCGTGTGGAGTTTGCGTCTTCTCTCCGTGTTTGTGTGGGTTTCCTCCGTGTACTCCAGTTTCCTTCTACAGTCCAAAGACATGCACATTTGGCTAATTGGCTGTTTCAGATTCCCCCTTGGTGTGAATGAGTGTGAATATATGTGTTGCATTGCGATGATCTGGCGAGCTGTTCAGTGTGCACTCCTCCTTTACCCAGTGTCGGCTGAGATGGGCACCAGCCTGCCCGTGACCCTAGTAGGATTAAGAAAAACCCTGAGAAAACCCACAAAAGCAGCAGGGAGAACATATAAACTACACACAGAAACGCCCTCACCGAGCCTGGGACTCAAACCCAGGACCTTCTTGCTATGAAGCCGATGTGCTAATCACTATGCCACAGACTCTCATATTTCATAGAAACCTGTTTCTCTGTTAAAAACCTCAGTAGTCTCTTCATCGAAAACTTCCCCATGATAAAAATGATGCACATATAAAATTCCATTAGCTGGGGAGTCTACCATACAAGACACTTGGTAAGTTGTGACTACAGATATTGTAGTGTATTAGAAACTGCACATGAGGAGAAACCTTTCAGCTGTAACTATAGCTGTAGCCTGTGGTAATATAGAAAATCTGACCAATGACAACCAGAGCAGGAATATGTGTATGTATGTAAATTGTGTCTTTGCTTTACTGTTCATCATCATCATCATATAATGTCACTCCACAACGTTAGCCATGCAGTGGCTTTTTCAGCCATGCAGTGGCTTTTTCATGATCATCTATGACCTCGCTTATGGGTCAGTCTCTCAGAATATGTGTCATATTCTGTTCTTCTGCACCACATGGACATGGACATGCTGATCTTTTGCAGCCAACCCTGGCTCTGGCCCTGTTTAAGGCACACCATTCCTTCCTGTTAAGGGATGTTCCTCTTGGTAGTTGTTCGGAAGGTTCCTCTACTGCAGCTTTTGGAGGAACGGCTTGGTCCACCTGTGGGAGGAAACCGGAACACCGGAATATCCAATTAGCCAGAAAATGTGCATATCTTTGGACTGTGGGAGGAAACAATGCAAGCACGGGATTCTTCCGGGTGTTCTGGTTTACTCCCACAGTCCAAAGATATGCACATTATCTGGCTAACTGGATATTCTGGATTGCCCCTTGGTGTGAATTGTGATTGTGTGTCTGTGTTGGGCCTGCGATGGCCTGGCGAGCTGTTCAGGATGTCCCCTATCTATGTTCAGGCTCAGCTGGGATGGGCTTCAGCCTTACCGTGACCCTAATTTTCACATAAAGCAGTTTGAAAAATAATATAAAATAAACTATACTGGATGTTGGTACAATAAGCATACTGCATTGGTGCGAAGCATACTGCAAAATAAAGCTAGGGTTATTTTTACAAGCACTCTGTGCCTTTCATAAGGGAGGGCTTGCATTCAGACATGCTCCTAAACCTGACACACTCAAGACTGCCAAAGCCTATCAAAGCCTGTTGCCTTCCAGCCAGCAGTTTGATCTCAGCCTGTCTGGACTCAAGCATATATTCTGGCTATGCAGTGGTTTTGCAGAGTGCTTTTTTGTTGTTTTCCTGGCCAGGCCTGTGGAATAAGTAGTCCTTGGAGGTTCCGGGCCTCTGTTCTCTTAAAAAGTGCATAGTTTGATTGGCCCTCGCTGTGCTAAAATGAAAAATTCCACAGGTCTCCATATGGTCGGTTCTAATGCCAGCATTTAAACCCTAAGCAAATGGAAGGGATCACTGTTGTCTATGTTCTTTGGTGACAGATTTGTGTGATGGATTGTAATGGCTTTGCAACTAGGTTTTTTTTTTCCCCATTAAGCCTTAAGTACTTTTATTCGAATGGCACACTTCTTATATTCTGAACAAGGTTTGAAAAATGTCATTGTCAAAAACAAACACAACATTATGTTTAGCCAGATCAACACTCATAAATATATCTAGGTACGAGGTACGATTCAAAAGTTTGTCATGTATTATGAATCATAAGTAAGTTATCATGCCCTTAAGTAGGCCATTAATCTGAAATGTTACTGATAGATTTCCTGTTGCTAGTGAGACTGATGAGGCTATGGAAGAAGAAAAAGGCAGACGGTATGAAGTATGGCCCTCCTGTGGATTAGATCAGCTGGTGCAGGATAACATTTTTACTATTGACGTTACTGGATATTATAACTGTGTTGCTGTAAATTCATCTTTGTCCAAACATAGTATTCTTCCAGCAAGATGTCATACTGTCATACTGGGTTGATTTGTTGTGCTGGTTTTATCAGATTATCTGTCATATACTGACCTCTTTTCATTTTTATGAAGATCTTTAAACTCTGTTCAAATGAATTGATGCAGTAATGAAGAATAGAGGAGAATGAAGGAACTAAAAATAGTGGCACCAAATAATTAGGCTTTCACACCCAAGCCTACTGGCACGAGCTGGAGCTTATCCCCTTTTCTGTAATGTAAAGTGACTAGGAGTTCAACTCCTCCTGGATGGGGCAATTTGGAACAGCCAGTTAGCTTAATGTGCATGCCTTTGGGACTGTGGGAGGAAAACCGGACTACCCAGAGGAAACCCACACAAGAACGGAAAGAACATGCAAGCTCCAGACAGAAACTCTCGAGCCCAGTACTTGAACCCAGGACCTTCTTGCTGGGAGGCAGACATGCTAAACACTTAGATTATATTACTATTTTAGCAGATCACAATTATTTAAAACAATAACAATACTGGAGGCAGCACAGTGGCATAGTGGTTAGCACTTCTACCTCAGAGCGAGAAGGAGTCTGCTTTTCCTCCCTGTGCATGATTTGGTTTCTTTCAGGTGCTCCAGTTTCCACCCGCAGTCCAAAGATATGCACATTAGACAAATTGGATATTCTGGATTGCCCCTTGGTGTGAATGTAGGACTGAGTGATAGTGTGTCTGTGTAGGCCCTGCAGTAAGTTCAACTCGGAGGTTACCCTCTTAATATTTACTGGTAGACATTTATACTGCTGGGTGGTGGGACACTTGTGGTTAAGATCTTGCCCAGAGGTCTTAGCACAGTGGGGGTCTAATGGGCATTCAAACTCACAACCTCTCAATCATGAGCGCAGCACCCAGCCACTATTCCACTGTCTCCATAGCTTCTAATAATGGGAATCCATGAACATCGGTACAGGTTATTCCAGAGCTGTATATTAATTCTGTCTGTTATAAATAGTGTAGTGGTTAGCGTGTCCGTCTCACAGCAAGAAGGTCCTGGGTTCATGTCCTGTTCTTTGGCATTTCTGTGTGGAGTTTTCATGTTTTCCCCATTCTTCTGTGGGTTTCCTCCGGGTACTCTTGTTTTCTTCTACAGTCCAAAGACATGCACAGTAGGCTAACTGGCTGTTCTAAATTGCCCCTCGGTGTGAGTATGGGTAAGAATGGTCATGTGTGTGTTTGCCCTGTGATGGTCTGGTGAGCTGATCATGGTGTACCCCAAATTCAACTAATTTTGGCCGAGATAGGTGCCAGCCTCCCCACGACCCTATTACGATTAAACAGTTCAGCAAATGAGTGAGTGAGTGAGCAGTCACTCCCTTTCCATCTCTGTCTCCGTCTCTCTCTCACCCTGCGTGTTCTCCAGTCTATTGCTCCCACCCTGGAGCTCATATATTTTGGCCAAATCAATAGGGAAGGTAAAAGCCAAAGCTCTGATTGGGCCAGACAAAAAACAGTCATGTTTTTTGCACGATAATACTGTGAGTTAGAGCAAAAGCACTTGCAGCAGCCAAATGAGTTACAACAGCAGTGTAAGCTTATCAGCACCTCAACACCAGCCATGTGGGATGTAACTGCTACGCATTAAATCAGAGCTCAGGTGTCAGCAACGCCTCCATGTTTCTTTTAGCCTCTGATATGTCATATAAAGTTCTAATTTTCAGGTTTTAAAAAAGTTAAGAACATAAGTATTCATTGGTTATAATACTTCACAGGCAGCCTTTTTTTCACGGCTGACATTACCATGTCGTTTCTGTATGTCTTCGGTTGTCACAACTTTTTAGGGTATTAAATTCTCATGCAACTTTCATGGTGAGCTGTTCAACATGCACCCTGCCTTTGCCAAGTGTCGCCTGAGGTAGGCACCATCCTATTATGATTAAGCGGTTCGGCAAATGAGTGAGTGAGTTAGTGAGTGAGTGAGAATTTTACATTTATTGCACTGTAATATAGAATTGCCAAGTATAAGACAACACCATAAAGGATGAATGACATTTGTCATAGCATACAGTTTATTCAGACAAATGCCATGTGTTGATTTCTAATGTGGCATTACATGATAGATCATCCTAATTTATTGTATTCTTATTAAGTACATATCATGCACTTGTGCTCTAGTTGGTCAGGTCGAGGCTCAGCAACATTAATGTGGCAATAAAATGAAGGCAGCTGATGACCTGAATGTACTGAATGAGCAGGTTATTACATCAGTGGACATTTTCTTCCTTGATGGCACGGATATAAAATAGGGACTCAAATAGTGAAGGAGTGGTTCAGGAAGCATGAGAAATAATTTTCACATATGTATTGGCACCCCAGAGTCCTGACCTTAACCCTATTGAAAGTTTTTGGGTTGTGCTGGAGAAGACTTTATCAAGTGGTTGAATTTTTCCCTCATTAATTCAAGATGTTGGTGAGAAATGAACCCAACACTGGATGGAAATAAATGATAAGTTGATTACGTGCTGTAAGCAAGGCTAAAGGTGGAACAACAACATATTCATGTGTTCGATTTTTTTTTGTTGTTGTTGGCTGGTCAGTGTATATTTATACAAACTGTCACAATGCCTATGATTTCTTATTGTGATAAATATTATGACAGCTATTTATTGGATATTAATCATCATGATCTTGATATCTTCCATGATATCTGATTTGTCTTTATTATATGATGTTTATTTAAAATATGTCAAGTAACATTCAACATTTCAATAACTAGGATGACTAAAAAAAATATATCCTTTGTGTACACCCTAATATTACACTACAGTGGTGTTTCCTGCCAGCAACACATATGTACAAGTTCCTCTTACTCTAATATTATTGGCCATTTTTAGCTCCCGCCCCTAGGGCAAAATTGTGTATTAGGTTTCCGGACATTTACTTGCCAAGCACTGAAGCTGGTGCTTTTAAACTTGTTATGCTTGTTCTGTATTGGCATATTATGAAATGGACCTTTCGGCGGGAGTCTGGACCCCTGTGGTCTATTTTTTTTTTTCAGAGTTATGTTTCAGACAGGCATGTTGATCTCAAGTGGAATTTAAATGCAATAAATGGGAAGTACAAAGGTATGCATATCTATAAGTACAATATTGACGTACCTGTAAAGCTGTAGTATTAAACCCAATTTTAATACAGGTCCAGTTGCATATTCGGGGCATAGTGGTTATCATGTCCACCTCACAGCAAGAAAGTCCTGGGTTCGAATCTCGGGCTTGTGTGTTTCTGTGCGGAGTTTGCATGTTCTCCCCATGGTTGCGTGGGTTTTCTCCGGATACTCCGTTTTTTCCTCCTACAGTCCAAAAACCTGCCCATTAGGCTAATTGGCTATTCCAAATTACCCCTAGGTGTGAGTGTGAATTGTTATATGTGTGTTGGTCCTGTGGTGGTCTGATGAGCTTTTTAGGGTGTACCCCACCTTTGCCCAGTGTCGGCTGAGATAGGCTTCAGTCTCCCTGCATCCCTAGAAGGAGAAAGCGAGTGAGTGAGTGAAAATTCATAAGACGTCTGAGGTTTGTTAGGGCCTTCCGTGTGTTGATATGTCAGAGTATTACAAGCAGGACACATAATGTGTACAGGCAAGAGATGTTACAAGGTCAAATAAAAAAATATTTAAAAAAATCAGATATTATTACAGACAACCATGCATAATAAAATGAAAAATACTGATCTACCGGTGATTCATTTGATTATTGTTGTCCACTTGCTTCCATGTATAAGTATAATTTTATAACTAGACCTTTTCCATCTGTGACTAATTACAGAACATTTTCTACTGCAAAACACAATTTAGCCCTTTGAGTATGAGCGAATAACAGTGACATGACATATGGGTTATTTGTTCGATACACACCGAGAGCTGACACATACTCTCCATGTTCTAAGATGAAACACAGATCCTGGCTGTGTTTAGGAATTGCCTGTTTTTTCTTCGATTCCAAGTGACGACTTTCTCAGACTTACAGTCCCATGCCAAGTTAGTCTGCTGCAATCAATTTGTTCTTGGTAATGCATTAATTGAATCAAGACCCTGGAAATATTGTTTTGGTTTCTCTGATTTGGGATTGGCTTTCCCTGATTGAGGAATGCAAGCATTTTCCCAGCCTTTACCGAAAAGTATTTGTTACCCCTATGTGATAAATTAATGAATTAGACTCCCAAAACCTCTCCCATATTTTTTTGGTATCCGTCTCTCAAGGAAACATGTAAGTGCTACAATGAGGCAGAGTGGGAGGATCAGCAATGCAACCTGGGTGTCTCCTCATCTGAATCTACATCGAACATGATAACATTGCCAAAGTAACTAATAAACAATATAGCATTATGTGTTTGACTTGGCCCTGGCAAAAGCACTGTGTTACTGTAACTGTCTAGACGTAGTGCAATAAGTAATAATCGATCCATGCTATCTGATTGCTTTGAGTCTATCGTTATTAGTGGAGTCTCAGTGGAGTCTCAGAATAATATGCAGCTGAATATAAGGACAAAACACAGGAGTGTAGTAGAAAGTATTTTAATGGTGCAATAGTCTACAGAGTTCACTGAACAAATGTGAGAAGGCAACAATTCATATTTTATTTGTCATGGGTTGAATCTTGGAAGACAGAATATTTGGACTATGTCCTGCCAGCTGAACTAAGTTTTAGGTTGATAAATGAACACAGGTGGCTTGTTCTCAATATCCAAATTTGGCAGTACACTGTTCAGTGTTATAGCAGTGGATAGGGGAAATTATTCCCCTGCAATGCAAAAAAACTAAATAATGCAGGTGTTAATTTGCAAAAGGATAGTACACTGGAATGTAAGGAGTTCACGATTTTGTTAAGACACTGATGATAATAGGTTACATGTGAAGCAGAATGTGGATGAATTGTGGCAAACCTGTACATGCAAGATATTTTAGTTATGTGGTAGCTATAGTAATAACAGGGAAAATGAGCACTAAATAAAGTTGCATAGGTGCAAGCTGTGGGCGGCACGGTGGAGTAGTGGTTAGCACGTCCGCCTCACAGAAAGAAGGTCCTATGTTTGAGTCCCAAGCTCGGCAAGAGCGTTTCTGTGTGGAGTTTGTATGTTTTCCCAGTGCTTGCATCGGTATCCTCAGGGTACTCCGGTTTCCTCCCACAATCCAAAGACATTGGGACAAGGCGTTGGGTTAACTGGCTGTTCCAGATTGCCCCTAGGAGTGAGTTCGAGTGGTTGTGTGTGTGTTGCCCTGCAGTGGTCTGGCAAGATGTTCAGGGTGTACCCTGCTTTCGCCCAGTGTCAACTAATATAGGCTCCGGCATCCCCGCAAACTCTAATAGGAGTAAGTGGTTGGCAAATGAGTATGTGAGTAAGTGAGTGTATAGTGTTTCAGGCATGTCCAACCGGGAAGAACAGAACACGTTGTAGGTACTACAGGTCTCTTGGCTGGTCTGGGAACACCTTGGTGTCCTCCCGGAAAAGCTGGAGGAAGTGGCTGGGGAGAGGGATGTCTGGACCTTACTGCATAGGCTGCTGCCCCTGTGCCCCACCCCCAGACCAAGCAGAAGAAGATGATGATGATGAGAAAGAAAGAAATGATATATTGGACAACAGGGTCATTTTTAGACATATAACTGAATGCATATAAGTCTATTATGAATTACTCAAGTACTACAGACTCTGGTCAGATCGTGGAATCTGCCTCAGTACAAAAATTGATGCCTACTGGAGAGTTGTACTAACCAATCTTGTTTACGATACTGAATCTTGGACCTGGTAACACCAGCTTATGAAAAAGCTTGACTAGTTCCATCCTAGTTGCCTTTGTAAAATCTGCGGCATCTCCTAAAAAGACAGGGTACCAAACACTGCTGTACTTGAGCGATTCAAGATCGAGGAAGTTAAAGCTCTCCTTATTAAGGACCAGCTCTGCTGGGCTGGACATTTAGTATGTATGGAACACAGTTGAATACCCAAAGCTCTCTTCTATAGGGAATTATTCAGTGGTCAGCATACACGAGAGAGTCAGTACAAGAGATGCAGGGATGTAAAAGCATGTGACATCCCACTGAAACAGACAACTACTCACAGTGGTAATCAACATTTAATGCTAGAGTCCAAAAATTTGAGGAACCTTGCATCTAAGAACTCTATAAATCACGAAGAGCCGATCAACCACCACCATGTGATGACTGTGTGTGTCCGGATTGCCAGCGTTGCTGCCGTTTGCGTGTAGGTCTTCTCGGCAACCGCAAGAAGTATATTAGTCGAGACCAGTAATGCTCAGAGAGAAAGGAGATGTGTCGGCTTGACAGCTCAGTCCATCATCATCATTATCATTATGAAGTACATTCCTATTGCCAAATAGCAACATAAGGTAAATTTAAACAGAATAATCTCATGGATACTCTATAAATCGTTTTCATGGTTATTCAGTACATATTTGAAAGTCCACCTCACAGCAAGAAGGCCTGGGTTCGATTTGCGGGCTCAGGGCATTTCTGTTTAAAGTTTGTAGCTTTCCTAATGCTTGCGTGGGTTTCCTCCAGGTACTCCGGTTTCCTCTTACAGTCTATAAACATGCACATTTGTCTAATTGGCTGTTCCAAATTGCCCCTAGGTGTGAGTGTGAATGGTTGTGTGTGTTGGCCCTGCGATGGCTGATCAGGGTGTACCCCGCCATCACCCAGAGTCGGCTAAGATGGGCACCAGCCTAATTAGGTTTAAGCTGCTTAGAAAATGAATGACTGAATGACCTCACTGAAAGGGGATAATACTACTGAGTAATACAAAAGGACAGTAGATGTAGTGGAGCTTCCTCTACATCTATATTTCAATTACATGCTGCATTTGCCTAAACAATGGGCCTTCTGAGTGAATTTACCAAAGGAAAATGGGCCAGCTATGAAGAATATGTTCGAACTAAGTCCAGCTGGAAAGCTCTAAAGATTTTGCAGTGACGACAAGAATAATCACATTTTCACCAAAAATGGATCCATGTGTAGCCTATCTTCTGGATAGACGTTTGGGAATGACTTCAGCTTGCGTGTTGCCACTAAATTTAGAGTGCATCTCTGCCATTTTGTCATCCAACATGCCTGTAAAAGAGCTCGCAACTTCGACTGTGACCCCACATATAAGGGGAGCAGTCCATACCAGATCGTCAATAAATTCAAGGTTCTAAAATGTGAAGAGATTTTGGAGAAACATAGCCAACATTCCTCAAGCTCTTTGTAGCTGGACCAAATGAAATAACAGTGATTAAATGGGCACATGACTTGGGAAATAAATGATGCTCTTAGTGAAACAAAAAAGGGATAGGAATATGAACTGACTTCAAACTGGTTAGGACTGTCTGTTTACAAAAGGTAGCATAATTTAAGAATGAAAGGCTTCATGAAATAAAGCTAGGAACATTATTCCTCACCATATACAGTACATAAGGAAAGCCTGTTTCTGTGTGGTCTCATCCCTTTATTTGTCTGGTCTTAACCATCTCCCTCTTCCCTTATAAAAGGAATAGTTTTATTGTTACTACAAAGGTGGTTTGGTATAGATTTCAGTGGTGGGGAAAAAAGCCAAACAGCAAAAATATCCCTAAGCACACTTTGTTAGTGCCAACATTTAAAGCGGAAACTTTTGCAACTGCTCCCTGCTCAGACATTATGCCACAGAGGTGTTTCTTTTTTTTTTTTATACAGCAACATTAAGAGTAAAAACAGCTCTGCACAGGAACATGACCTGACACACTTGTTTCCTATTAAACCAGTTTAACCAGTTTAAGTTGAACCAATGGATTTAAAGTTTAAATTGGCAATTGGAGGCCTAAACCTATTTTAAAATGACCTAAAGTAGAGTTTAACGTCAGTTAATCATTTATTAAAGGTTGGACATTATAGCTATTTTCAAATTAACATTCAAATTTTATTTGTCACATACAAATTATACACTGTCCACTCTTCACTGGGGTCCCGTTGATGATCACGGGCCGGTAATTCCTCTCCTGCTTTGTACTGAAGTCCACTATCAGCTCCTTAGTCTTGCTGACGTTGAGGAGGAGGTTGTTG
>JAQMYF010000008.1:24351287-24363775 GCA_030014195.1 Neosilurus mollespiculum
ATTTTATTTTATTTTATTTTATTTTATTTTATTTTATTTTATTTTATTTTATTTTATTTATTTATTTATTTATTTATGGCAAAGCAGTGTATTTGATAGAGCAGAAAATATGTGGATTTGTTGTGGGTCAAGACCTTTGTATGTGATCTTGTAATTATGAAAATAATCAGTAATTTATCAGTTTAACATAGCGTATTTTAGTAGTTCACTCTCTGATAACTATAAATGGTATTAAAGTGTACTTGGGCAAATATTTTTCTGCTAAAATAAATGACAGCATCAAGAACTTTTTCTAATAATACTACGGAAAGATGGCATAACAAACAAGCCTTTCACTTGGTGTAAGGCTTACGTGGCCAGACTATTTTTCCTGGATGTGTCCACTTATTAAGGATTAAAATATCCATTCATTAAAAAATCATAAAATTGCTATAGATGTATTCATTACTTTTCATAAGAAAATTTTTGTTTGCTCCACGCATGAACTTGCACATGGTGTAAATTAGTATTGTGGGTGTACTGTGTAGCAGACATTAGGTGAAAAGCTTGTCTGACACAGTGGCCCTCATTTATCAACCTAACATAGAAGCCAGCACAGATCTGACTAAAGAAATCCTTATATGACAGGGTTCCTACGTGATTCATAAAGCACTTCATATCACACCAATTGCAGCATAAATGTGATGGCTGAAAACCAAAGACATTTATATACCACTGTTCTAAATATTCTCAGTTTAGAGGCTGTGCCCCTATACAATTAATGATACAGAAAGCTATACTGCCAAAAAAAAAAAAAAAAACCCTCACACACTAATGTTTTCATGGAGAGCATTTAGCCTCAATCACAACATGTAATCTCCATGGCATTGTTGCTCCAACTGGACAGGTTGAAGCTCAGCAACATAACTAATTTAAGTTTGTTTTTATTACATAATTTTTACTGTAAATACTGCTGGAAACTTTGAATTTACCTCTGGGATTAAGAATCAATCAATCAATCAATCAATCAATTAATCTATCTATCTATCTATCTATCTAGGCCCACACTGGCTAGACCATTTCAGAGCCAACATACACACACAACCACTCTGGCTATTTGAAAAACACCTACCTATCCATCCAACTATTCACCTGTCTATCTAACTATCCATCCATCGATCCATCTATCTATCTATCTGTCTATCTATCTATCTATCTATCTATCTATCCATCTATCTATCTATCTATCCATCTATCTATCTATCTATCTATCTATCTATCTATCTATGAACCATGTATTTTATAGGCATCTATGCTTATTTCAGTATGACACTGCCAGGCCTCATTCTGACAGGCCTCATTATTTAAAATTAAACATTTCGTGTTATCACTTACTTTTTATAAATGGGTCCAGTGTTTTATTTCATCAGTGTATATGTTTACAGGTTGATCTATTAATAATTCTTAGAATCAGTCAGATTTACTATGCAGTGCCACACATGTCTCCAATCAATGCATACACGAGGTGAGACCCAATTCGATTATATATTGTACCCTCCGCTCACGTCCACATTGATTATTGCCGTACTTTTCATGAGAATGATCATACACACAGTTTTCTCTCATATGTTCCTTTCAGAAATGATGATTACTGAGAGTATTAAGCCAGAGTAGGGCCATGGTAAACATCAAAGCTGTCAGAGAAAGACAGCATATTCCCAAACAGACATGTTTTGTTTGTGAATTATTTGGTCTTTTTAAACAAGTCTTTCAGGTGAATTCCTGTATGACTGCAAACAGCAGAATTTATGTGCAAACAAAGCTCTACATTTCCACACATGTCCATTATTGATTTCATCATTATGAAAAAACTAATTTATGGGGATTTACCTCATATGTTTAAACTTCAGGGAATGTTGTATTTTGAACTGCATTGGTGCCTAACCTGATTCACAACCTGTGATCCTTTATGTCAGGGCCAGTTATGACTAATAAAAACAAAATCTAGGATTTTTCCATTCATGTGAACCTTTATTTTACTGACAAAAGAACAAAGAAATGATTTTCAATATTTTTACTGTCCAGCCTAATTGTGTTTTGTAAATATTTATCTAAAGTTAGAATTTGACTCTACAAAAGTTGGAACAAAGCTAAAATATGATTTAAAATTGTACAGGATATTCATATAACAGTCCTAGAGTAATTGATAGCAGATGTGTTATCATGATAGGGTATGAAGGTCATATGCACTAAAGGCTCAGACTTTACTAGTAAGGATAGGTCGTGGCTCACCCCTTTGTGCCAGAATTCTTGAAAGAATTATTAGTCTGTAAAACAGGAGCATTTCTCAATGAAAGACTACAGAGAATTAAGGTCTTTTAACCCTATTCAGAACTTTTGGGCTCCAATGAACCCGCAGCAAATCATTTTAGCTGGTTTGTGTTTAATAAAAGTGCTGTCGGGTCATGGTAATATGTATTTTTCAGGCAAATAGTTGTGTACAATTTGATAGGTTGGTGAGTTTTATTAGCTGTGTTTAGTATATTCCAGGATATTTTTTGTGTCGGGGGTCCAGTCGACCCCAAATTTACTTTGCATATTTGTGTAGCTACTAATCTCTTCATTTTTATATATGCTTTACCTCGGGTGTTTACATCCTACCCATGTTATTTTAGAACCAGCAGAAGAATGGTCCAAAGACAGATTTACAGCTGCAGAATCATACATTGATCATATGTAGATATGTACGATCATTGTGTGTAGACTGGTTATTTTCACAAGGTGTTATATCATTCCAAGTGTTTATTTTATTTTATGAACATTGCACTGTTTTGTTGGTACTGTAGAAGTATTGAGTTCATGGGGATCCAATGGCTTTCATGGGTTATTGCTACACTATATATCCGATATTTTGCCAGACCTACCAAGGAACTATTATTATTTATGGTAGAGTAATTAAGCAGGTTTTGTTCGGAAAAAGCATCTTCATATTTGTATTTACATGTAAATGAATAAAAAAAAATTCAATTTTTTGTGTTATTATCATAAACTGTGATTTAATGGGAAAAAAATTATCAAATTTCTATCTCTAAAAATATCAGTGAAACACAGAATGTGACACTTATATAGCAATGTGATGTGATGTGAATGTAATTGGGAAATGTATGAGAACAAACCATAAAAGGTATATAGTGAACACCAACAAAGAATATTCATGTTATCTTTCATGCAATCCGATCAACCCCAAAAGACCTTTAATGTAGCTACAGAGTAAAGTCCTGAATAGGGTTAACGGCTACAGTACATAATATTGTAAAAAGATTAAAAAAATTCTGACATATCTCAACAAGATTAAAGTCAAAAATCACTGTTGGGTTGATAGCATGCACTGCCATGCTACTGTGACAAATATAGTCACATGGGCTTGGGAGAACTTTGGAAAACTGTCACTTAACATAGTCTATCATAAGCATGTATCTATAAAAGCAACCGGAAATTGTATAACACTAAGAGGAAGCCATTAATAAGGAGAATTATTGAACTCTGTCTCCTTAAGCTCATCTCAAATGGACCAAAAGCATGTGCTGTGATCTGATGAGTCCCTATTTTAGACTGTTTTTTAGGAAATACTGATGTCGAGTTTTCAATGTTGCTAGTGAAAGATCCAAAAGCCAGAATCTGTCATGGAATAGGGTTATATCAGTAACCAAGGCAAGGGTAAGTTGAATGTGTGTTGAAAGTGCCATTAATGCAGAGGGATATATTTTTAAAAGACATATGTTGCCATCATGGAATCTCCTCTTGGAAATCCTGCATATCATGTTGCCATATGACTTATTCCAGTGTGCATAGGGCTGCCTTGGTTTTTATCTAATGGATCCAGGCCAATTATTACCAGTTGTGCCTGATTCCGAGTGCATACCCCTTTCAGGTGATCTGGTCTCCACCACTATCCCCTGCTTCTGGTTTCAAGTTTGTTTTCAGTCTGGATTTTCTTTCCCTGGGAATTTTTCCTTTTATGGACTGCCACTGATAATCATCAGTAATAACAGAAGCATTATTTACTTTCACTGTCTCGAAGTGCATAGATGCCGCTTGATTGGAATTGCAGGCTTCTATTCTGTCCCACTGCAAGAATGCTGCTGTTTTGCATCTAATGGACCCATTTTTCAGGGTTTTGACTCAAATAGACCCTGTTTCTAATGTTGTTGTCTTTAATTGACTCTGTTGCTAACAATACATTTTTTTTTTTTTTTCTTTTTACATGGATTGTGGGCTGTTTGGTCACAGAGGCTACATATCATCAATGGATTGTGTCTGTGTGTGGTCAGGTATGAGGTTTTTGGAGCAGTTGTCCCATCAGAGTGCCTCCATATCATTTACGGAGTTAATAATTTCACTGTTACCACAATTGATGTCAACCCCGCCCAACGTGCTGAAGATGCTAATCCTCGCAGTTCAGTCCCCGCTAGTAATCCATGGGATAATATTACCCAGTTTTTTGCTTTTTTATGGTCATTTTTTTTAAATAAGTGACACGTATTACACATTATGCTGTAAGGATGACCAATTCCGGTACACTTTAACTTAAAAACATTCAATAATTTTTTTCTTTGTACTTTTGAAAGTTAAAGCTTCATGTGCATTAGCAGATTTTTTTATTTTTTTTTTATTTTGGAAAAATAAACCTGAACTTTGCTAAAGATAAGGCCAGTACATTACATTATAAGATTCCATTTGATCACACTTCCTTGTAAACATGGTGTGAATCACTCTTAATTCCTCGGGGCACATCAAGGCCAAAGAGTTAGTGCTTTTTAAAATCAACAATATGGTTTGGAAAAGACGCTTTGTGATGTTCACTATTCTGAGCTATTAGATTGGAAAGGCTGACGTGAGATTCTTGGCTCCCTTTGAAGGATGAAAGTTTTGCTCACCTAAGTAAAAGTGTTAAAAGGACCAATTTTTTAACTTGGAAATGTTTAGCTTTTAATGATATAATGATGTTGACTTGTCTTTAGCGTGTATTAATCTTTCGTATCATTCTGATCCCTCAAATTGTATATCACTTGCAAGCCAAAGAAAGCATTTTAGCTGACTATTTAGTTGACTAGAAGATAAATGCTAGTGACTTTTTATTTTATTTATTTTATTATTTTTTTTACTTAAGATTCACAGAGTTTTAGTTTTAGTTGTTTTAGAGTAGAAATATTTTTCAATAATGTGTCCAGACATTTGGAAAACATTCACCCAACTCCCCATGAGAGATTTTGGTTATTTTTCATAGTGATCTGAACAAATTCATCAGAAAACAGAACAAAAATGCAGCTTGGCAGTCAATTCCCCCCAAGGACATTGCACTGGAAGAGAACTGCACTTTTTCATAGATACATTGATTTGCGTAATGTTCCGTGGTACGGGTGTCAAGCTATGAGAAATAAAACAAAATGTCTTTTTGTTTGGACGGTAGAGAAAGGATGTTGTGAGACAAATGCACAACATATTAGCTTTAGTAAACACATCTGATTTACAACTACTGTCAAGCGAAAAATATGGTACATGATGTGCTGTGCAGAACATGGCCTTTAGCTTTGGATATAGGTGGTTAGCTCCAATAAGAAAAAACATAACAAAAGCTTGTAAAATTCACGCACAATTAATTCGGAAAGCTACTCTCATCTCTGACATAATAATTTATTAATTTTTGTTTCCCAAAAAACAAAACAAAACAAAAAAAACCCTCTTCTTGTTCCTTTCTTAGTTCTGTTGTTTACTGAGCATTATAATATCAAGCCATGTTCAATTGTACCAAGGTCTCGGTAATTTGATGCAGGCCCTCTGTGCTCTACCAAAGTTCTCGTCATTCCCAAGGAATGTTATTTGATTACACTTGGATATGTAAGGCAGCCAGAGTACAGTGCTTCAATTGTGCGAGTAGCTCTCACAGAACGAATAGTTGAAGCTCTAGTGGTTTGGCATGCAGGACCTACAGGCGTCACTACTCTCACCAAATTTAACACATTACCTGATGACCTCGACAGGTTTATCCATAATTACACTACACATGTGCAGTGCTTAAGGGAGCTCCCAGGTGTTGGCGAATGTTTTAGGTCAGCTCCAGCTTCCATCTGCACTACCACTACAATGTTTTTAACACAGCAATAGTCATGCAATAGTCCCAGAAGGCAAAGGGAACTGAAATGTGTTCCTGAAACAATTACATCAGAAGACTGTGGATCTGGCTGAGTTTCATGAAAAAAAAAAAAAAATTGTTCGAGTGTGATTTAGATTTCAGCAGCCTAGTTGAATGCTGTTCAAGAGAGGCCACCTGTTGAATGTCTGATTCACCTCAAAGCAATTCAATTATGTTCAAGTAAATATGTGCACTCCCTTCGCAATGCAGCCATAGTGAAGACCTGCATTTTAAACAAAGCAGTAAAATGTTATCAAAGTGTCTCCGGAGAAATCAGTAATCCAATTCTGAATCATGAGCTGAATCTGTGCTATCCATTAATATCTTAACAGCTGCTAGAATATTGCAGTCTCCTTTATAATTCCCAACAAGTGCAACACGAATGGTCCAAAGCCCAGCTGTTTATCCTCTGTGGATTACTTGTATTTAACATCAGTCGTATCTTTTGATATGTTATTTTGAGGTATTGGAGACTAACTAATGTTGGCTTAGATATGCTGGGTTGCTTACATAAAGGTTACATCAAGAACCTGTGTCTGAAAGTGACATCATTGTTCTGGCAGGAGACCAACTGTAGCATTCTTCTATGCAACCTCGCTGTTCTCAGTGGGAAGAATGCCCGTCAGAAAAATGAAAACTATGATCCACTGGTGAACACATCATTGTGTTATGAAGTCAATGGTGAGTCTTGAAACAAGTACGTGATAGTCTTACTTTTCTGAGAACGTTAAAGTACCCCCTGAGGAATTGAAGGAAACATGACATAAGTTTTAACATAAGTTTTAAGAGATGCATTTTGTATGCACTTCAGTATCAAACATGCTGGGAAAGTAGTAAAGTCTGGTCATGTTTTACGTGTTATGGAAGTAAAGAAAGAAAGTAAAGAAAGAAGACAGTATAATTTATATTCTTAAATTCAGTGATTTAATGTACGACGAGGCGAAACAGTGGCTAAGTGGTTAGCACGTCCGCCTCACAGCAAGAAGTTCCTAGATCCGAGTCCGGGGCTCTGCGTTTCTGTGTTGAGTTTGCATGTGCTCTCCTCTCATGGGTTTCCTCAGGGTACTCTGGCTTCCTCCCATAGTCCAAAAATTCTCTTATTCAGAGAAAAAAAATCATGATATCTCGCACTTCGAAGTGTTTTGATCGGTAATAATGGTCAGAACTTCACGTATTTAGTTAATTTTTACATATAAACTGTTGCAAATAATTTGCCTTGTGCTTTTAAGCGGTTCAGCAAATGAGTGAGCGATGATTAATTTATGATGATACCAGTGAATCTGCTACACTGTGATACGATACTGAGTCATAAAATTTGCAATTTGATATTTAAAAATAACAGTACCTCTGCTATGAAATTATATGATTTAAATTCATAACACACCAAATCTCTTCTCATCTCATTTGTCCATTATTCTTCTCACCACTTTGTCCATTGTTAGCAAGGCTGGAGCCCATCCTAGTTTTCCCAGCACGTGCCACACTATCGTAAGGGCAACACAGACACACAACCATTCACACTCACATTCATACCCAAGGACAATTAAGAATATCCAGTTTGCCTAATGTGCATGTCTTTGGAGTGCGGAAGGAAACCAGAGTACCCAGAGGAAACCATGAATGTGCATGCAAGCACAGGAAGAACATACAATCTCCACACAAAAACACACACCTTAATCATGGGGCTCGAACCTAGGATTATTTAATTTAGTAGCTACCAATGTGTGATCAATTTTGCACAGAATCTGGGGAGGCCAGCAATTAATTTGTGAATGATCATAAAGCAGAGAAGGTCTCTAAGTATCAGAACTGTAGGCAGCATATTTAAACATAATAATAATAATAATAATATAATTTAATTAGTAAAAATTTACATTTTTAATACATTTATTCAGTTACAAACTTGTTCCTCGATTTATACAGTCGATTTATAATGAATTACAATTTTAATAATTTATTTATAAACAATTATAATTGATTATATTACATTTATGATTGTTACCTTTTAAATTGCTGGATTGTTAGACTGGGCAGCATGGTGGCACAGTGGTTAGCAAATCAATCTCACTGCAAGAAGGACCTGGATTCGAGTCCTGAGCTCGGGGTGTTTCTGTGTGGAGTTTGCATGTTCTCCCCATGATTGTGTGGGATTTCCTCCGGGTGGGATTTCTGTGATTTCCTCCGGGTACTCTGTTTTCCTCCCACAGTCCAGAAAACTATTCCAAAATTACATTAGGCTAATTGGCTGTAGTAAAGCTGTCTTGCTCTAATATGCTCCTTGGACAACAATGGCTTTTTCCTGGCACAACTTCCATGGAGGTTACAATTGTCCAATCCTTTTTCTGATTGTAGACCTGTTAGACAACTAATTAAAAGGGTTGTTTTTGTTTTTTGGTCATTTTGATTCCCCCCTCCATTTTTTCTCCCCTAATTTTAGTTGTAACCAATTCTCACCCATCAAGTGTTGCTTCCC
Organism: Neosilurus mollespiculum; assembly: GCA_030014195.1. NCBI lineage: Eukaryota > Metazoa > Chordata > Actinopteri > Siluriformes > Plotosidae > Neosilurus > Neosilurus mollespiculum. Next base: position 24,359,933 of record JAQMYF010000008.1, read on the forward strand.
TATCACATACTGTACGAACACCACCAACCAGGGAGGGGTGTAAAATATATCCATCCATCCATCTATCCATCCATCCATCTGTCCATCCTTCTATGAATCTATCTATTAGTCTCAGTCCACACTGGCTAGACCATTGCAGGGCCAACATACACACACATCCACTCACACTCACCCCTAGGGACAATTTGAAAAACACTTACCTATCCATCCATCCATTTATTGATCTATCTATCTAACTATACATCTATTCCATCTATTCCATCTATTCCATCTATTCCATCTATCTATCTATCTATCTATCTATCTATCTATCTATCTGTCTAATCAAATTTTGCACTCCAAAAAGTGCAATACAAAAATTAGACATGGTATTTTTTTGGTAATTCATTTATTGAGAAAAATTATCCAGTAGTGCTTATCGATGCGTGACAAAAGTATGTGAACCTTTGCCTTCAGTATCTGGTATGACCCTCTTGTGAGCAATAACTAAATGTTTCTGGCAGCTGTTGATCAGTCGTACACATGAGCTTGGATGTATTTTAGCCCATTTTTTCCCTTCAACTCTGGGAAGTTGTTGGGTTTCCTGACATGAACTGTTCACACAACATTTCTATTGGATTTTAGTCAGAACTTTGACTCTGCCATTCCAAAACATTAACTTTTGTTCTTCTTTAACCATTTCTTGGTAGTATGACTTGTGTTCTTAAGGCCAATTTACACCAGAAGCATTTCTGAGACATTTTAGTCATCTTTCTGACGGCTGTCTCTCACTTCATATCGAATTAAACTGTAATAAATGGAGCAATTCATGCCAGAAGTATTTTACACACATATCATAGCTGTAAAAATGGGGAGGCGTGCATTTGTATGCTCATGTCTATTTATCAGCATGTGAAAAAACCTTTTACATTTACTCTCATCTTTCACATTAACATGTAGACTTAAGACACACAACGAAAGACAGTGTACAACCAGCTACACAGTTCTTTTACACATTTTCCAGGCAAAGACATTTTAAGCAGATTTTCAGGCTAATTTAATCCATTCAATATATAAATATACATATTCATCATTTTCTATGCCACTTAATCCTAATTAGGTTCACGGGGAGGCTGGCGCCCATCTCAGCCGAGTCTGGGGTACACCCTGGACAGCTCCCCAGGTCATCACACGCACACAACAATAGGGGTAGTCAAATGTGCTGTCTTTGGAATGTGGGAGGGAACTGGAGTACCAGGAGGCAAGCACAGGTAGAAGTGCACTAGCCGTGAATTGAACCCAGGTGTTCTTGCTCTAAGGTGGTTGTGCTAACCACTGCACCACTGTGCCATCCCTATATACAGTGCCTTGCAAAAGTATTCACCCCCTTTGGCATTTTTCATGTTTTGTTGCCTCACAATCTGGAATTAAAATGAATTGTTTGAAGGTTTGCATCATTTGATTTACAAAACATGGCAACAACTTTGAAGATTTCCAATCAAGACTTTTTTTTTTTATTGTGAAGCAAAAAACAAATAGGACAAAATAAAATACAACTTCAGTGTGCAAAACTATTCACCCCCCTAAAGTCAGTACTTCCTTTTGCAGCAATTACAGCTGCAAGTTGCTTTGGATAAGTGTCTATGAGCTGGCCACATCTTGCCACTGGAATTTTTGCCCATCCTCAATACATTTGGGGAGTCGTCCACATGCCTTTTGTCAAACTCAAAACTTGCCTTCTTATTTTTAACACTAAGTAATGGCTTTTTTCTGGCCACTCTTCCATAAAGCCCAACTCTATAGAGTATTGGCTTATTGTGGACCCAAGCACAGATACACCAGCCTCTGCTGTAAACCTCTGCAACTCCTCCAGGGTTACCTTTGGTCTCTGTGCTGCCTCTCTGATTAATGCCCTCCTTGCCTGGTCTGTGAGTTTTGCTGGGCGGCCTTCTCTTGTCAGGTTTGTTTTTTCCATTTGAAGATGATGGATTTGATGGTGCTCTGGGGGATCATCAAAGATTTGGATATTTTTTATAACCCCACCCCGACTTGTACATCTCAACAAATTTGTCCCTGACTTGTTTGAAGGGCTCCTTGGTATTCATGGTGTAATGCCTCTTGCTTAGTGTTGTTACAGCATCTGAGGCCTTTCAGAAAAGGTGTGTTTATATTGACTGATCATGTGACAGTTAGATTTCACACAGGTGGACTTCTTTTCACTTATTATGTGACTTCTGAAGGTAATTGGTTGCACCAGAACCTTTGAGGGGCTTCTTAGCAAAGAGGGTGAATACATATGCACATGCCAATTTTCAGATTTTTATTTTTAAAAATAATTTTTATACTCATTTCACTTCACCAGCTTAGACTATTTTATTCAGATCCATCACATAAAAATCAGATTAAAAACATTTAAATTACAGGTTGTAATGTTGTAATGTAACAAAATAGGTAAAAATGCCAGGTGATGGGTTACTGATCCGAAGGTCAGCGGTTCAATCCCCACTAGCACCACTGTTGGGCCCTTGAGCAAGGCCCTTAACCCTCAATTGCTCAGTTGTATAAAAATGATAATTGTAAGTCACTCTGAATAAGAGCGTCTGCCAAATGCTGTAAATGTAAATGTGTGTGTGTATGGATCATTCAGTAAATATGGATCACACAGTAAATGGTACAATTTCCACAGTCTCTTCTATCTCACAAAGATTTCCAGTGCATTTTTAGTGTACAAAACTAAGAATTTTGCTGCTTGGCCAATCACTTATCACAGAAAATAAAATTTGTGAGCATCAGTACTTGCATGGCTTTAACAGCTGGATCCTATCAACAGTACAGTACCCAGTTTTCTATGTCCCTGTAGCCCTGGTGTTTAGTTTTAGCTACAGCGTGTCTTTGTAACATGCAGGATATGATAGAGGGGGATTTGTCAAACTCAACAGAGAAGTCTGTGGTTGTTTACACAAAAAAACCCTTTTGTGCTAAATACTCTATCTGCTGTTTAATTAAGACTTTATGCAGTGTTGCCCTATTTATAGTCAACTCTGTCACAGTAAAGAATCATTACCAGTGAGTAACAATTTTAAGCATTAAATTTTAAGTAACTATGTTAAATGATACTCTGAAGGGCCTAGTATATTTGAGAAACAAACATTTTCCAATGCTTAATATTATGGCCTTGTGACTAGCATGCAATGATACACACTTGAAGAGTAGGAAAAGTCAACTCCGTCACAGGGATTTCTAGAAAAGTATGTTAGATATTGGCTAAAAAATTATTGTTATGAATGGTGGTAATCACTCATAATCAATAAAATACCCAGATATTTTGCAATAATTTTCTAAGATAGACTATCATTTGCCTTATATGACACCTGAAAGAGTTGACATATCCATTTTTTTCTCTGTCTATGCTTCATGGCAACGTTGCATTGTTATATTATTTTGTCTTGTGGTGAAGTCACAAGAAAGTGGTTACAGCCTTTATAAGATTTAATTCTTTGCTTTCTCTTACCTCAGGATGGCAATGACTGCAGCTGAAAGGCAGAGAAAAAGCGAGAATAAAAAATTATGCCACCTTGTTGGAACAAGCAAGAGCAAAGGAGAAAGAAAGGTGGCACATAATGTCTCAAAGTATGAAAAAACAAAGGGAAAAAACAAAAGAACAACAGAAAGCTCAGCCAATGTGATGGAGTTGACATTAAGTTTTGGGAAAGTCTTATATATATATAATTTCATGAAAATCAAAGTGACCATGAGCTTGGTGAATTTTATTTCCTTATATCAGAAGCTTTTACATGATAACTTGTTAAATGAAATTTTTTGTCCATTCCTACTACTGAATTGTACTTTTTACTGTGGAATGAC
>JAQMYF010000008.1:24407039-24420742 GCA_030014195.1 Neosilurus mollespiculum
GTGTGTGTGTGTGTGTGTGTGTGTGTGTGTGTGTGTGTGTGTGTGTGTGTGTGTGTGTGTGTGTTGGCAATGCGATGGTCTGGTGAGCTGTTCAGGGTGCATCCTGCCTTCACCCAGTGTCAGCTGAGATAGGCTCCAGCCTCCTTGTGACCCTTATAGGATTAAGTGATTTGGAAAATGAATTAATGAATGAATGAACTTCCTTTGGTTTGTGTTGAGAGTTAATGGACCAAGTTTGGTGTAGACACATCGAAGTGCTGCTGAGATTTGTGTTTATCACCTTCACCACCAATTTCAGTGTTTTAATTTTATTAATGGTCCCAGCCATAATGCGGTCACACCTTCTTTAATGTTTACTCGAAAAATATTTGGGCTGATATCAAAAACTCTGAACATAATAGCTCAGAATACCTACTTAGCGTTTGTAATTTTTGGTTATTTTACTTGGAAGGTGGTAATTACAATTACTTCCATATATCATAAATGTGGCATGACTAAGACCTTGCTGCTGGTCCTGGAAGACCTGTGGCTTACATTATTGTACCTACTAGCTAAACCAAAAATGCACTACAACTATTTACACAATGACCACAAATTCCAAAGTGAATATCAATGTGAGGATTGCTTGAAAGTTTTTTCCAACCATGTAAAGACCATGCCAAATTCAAGAAACAGAACCACTCTTTAATAAAACTATTTGCTCCAGAACAACACTGGGGTTCCTTCGGGAACAACCTTCGGGTTGGGCCTGAAGCTTTGTACCTAATGTATATTACAAGATTATAGTTTTTGACTGCTATATGCCCGGCCATGTGGTTTAATTATTCCCTTTCTCTTGTTTCCAATGAGTCCAAACACATGGGGCAAAAAAACCCAGCATTTTTTTAATGTAATAAAAGAACACATCTGTAAGACTTTCTGAGCGGCTTGTAGTGTTTGCTTTATGATTATCATAAAACAACCGAAAGAATAGCATTTGTTTTTTTTTTCCCTTTGGCATATCAGGTCAGACGTTTTAGTGCCAAATGATATCCAGTAGCATACACACTAAGACAGCATGATAAGAAATGCTTCAACTTATTAATTACCTTTAGATCATTTATTAGTTAATATTAAGCTGCGAAGACAATGACCTCTATGGAAGTGCAAAGCTGCAACACAAACCTTTTGCTTTCTATTATTTTAAATCCGGGCAGCACGGTGGCACATTGGTTAGCACGTACTCCTCACGGCAAGAATGCCTGAGTTCGATTCCTGGACTCTGGGTGTTTTTTGTTTTTTTTTTGTGTGGAGTTGCATGTTCTTCCCGTGCATGCGTGGGTTTTCTTTGGGTACTCCGGTTTCCTTCCACAGTCCAAAAACATGCACAGTAGACTAATTGGCGGCTTCAAATAATCCCTAGGTGTGAGCATAAGTGTGAATGGTTGTATGTGTGATGGCCCTGCAATATTCTGGCAAGCTGTTCAGGGTGTACCCCACCTTGAGTCAGCTGAGATGTGCGCCAGCCTCCCTGCAACCCTAATTAGGATCAGGCAGTTCAGGAAATTAGCAATAACCATTATCCAGACCAACTTACATTTTTATCCCATTTATACAGCTGACTAGATAAGTATTAAGGGCCTTGCTAAAGGGCCCAACAGTGGTGGTACTGGAGCTTGAACCGCCATCCTCCTGAAACACCTAAACATCAATACATTCATGCGGCGGCACAGTGGCATAGTGCTTAGCATTTCTGCCTTATAGCAAAAAGCCATGAGTTTAAGGCCCGTGCCTGGTGAGTGGAGATTGCAAGTTCTCTCAGGGGTTTCCTCTCCCATGGGTTTCCCATGGGTGCCCTGGTTTCCTTCTACTGTCCAAATTCATGCAAATTAGGCTTATATGTTCCGCCTTTGCCAGGAGTCGGTTGGGATAGTCTCCAGCCTCCCTGTGACCTGCTGTGAAAATTAATAAATAAAGACGCTCTTTCACACTGATAAGTACTACTTTAATAGTCCTACTTTAACAGAAAATGTCTTTGATGAAGAAACTCTTCTAAAATGCAATGCATGGTAATCTTTACTCACTCACTCACTTGCCAAAATGCTATTAGGGTCGGAGGGACTAATCCAAAACTGGTATACACCCTAAACAGCTCACCAGAGCGTTTCAGGGCTAACACACAATCACACCTAGGGGCAATTTGGAACAGCCAATTAGCCTAATATACATGTCTTTGGACGGAAACCGGAGTACCTGGAGGAAACCCAACAAGCATGGGGAGAACAATCACACTCCATACAGAAACGCGCTCACCAAGCCCTGGATTTGAACCCAGGACCTTCGTTCTATGAAGCAGACGTGCTAACCACTACGCCAGCATGCCATCTGGTAATCTCTTGAACAGGAAACATATGAATATTGCAGCAACATTTGGAAACAACATACTCTGCAACCAAGACATTTATTTCACCTTTAATCAACTTGGAACAGCATGAGAGTGGGTGGTGCAGTCATCATGCCGTCATTCTTTATCCTGTCCCACCCCTATTCAGGATAACCTAATGGATCAGCCCAGCCTTGTGATAGTTGATGTGCTAGAGTGCTATTTGTTTAAAGATCTTTACACAGACTGTATTTTGCAGTTTATTTTATGTTTCTTATGAAATTCAAGCATTGAAATCCATTTGCCTCAGACCTAATTTCTCTCAGACGGATCTGTGAAAGCAAATAGTCGGGGGGAAAAACCCTCACTAAGTTTTCAAGGCCATTCCTAGTCATTGCCTTGCCAGTGCGAACAGCATCCACTTTGGCTTAGAAAACAGTGCTGTCTGCGCGCCATATGCATATTTGATTTTGCATTCATCACACTCTTTCTGACCACAGATCTGTCCAACACCACAGCTCAGAGCTGAGGAGATAGAGGGGGGAACTGGGATGGCTTCCTATCAAGCAAATTTACTCTCATATTTTCATGTTCATTCTTCAACTCCATCCACTTTTTCTTCATTACTCACTCACTCACTTACTCATTTGCCAAAGTGCTTACCCCTACTAGGGTCGTAGAGAGACTGAAGCCTATCTCAGCCAACATTGGGCGAAGGCAGGGTACACCTAGAACAGTTCACCAGACTATTGCAGGGCCAACACACAACTCAACACACAACACTACATTCACATATAGGGGCAATCAGAAACAGCCGATAAAAAAAATACATAAAAATTATGATTAAACTTATCTTTGGTGAATTAGTTTTTAATTTACTTTATAGGTCAATTTATTATATAGCACAATTAAAGGCTGTGTGGGTTTGTGTACATTTAGGGCATTTGGCAGACAATCTCATGCAGAGCGACACAGAATTCAGAATTTCAAAGGCCCAACAGTGATAGCTTGGTGGTACTGAGAGTTGAGCCTCCAATCTCCTAATCAGTAACCCAGAGACTTATCCACTGAGCCACCACAGTATTTGGTCCTGCAAAAAGGGTGGCACAGTGGTTAGCACGTCTGCCTCAAAGCAAGATGGTCCTGGGTCCAAGTCCCAGGCTCTGGCTTTTATGTGTGGAATTTGCATGTCTCCCCTGTGCTTGCATGGGTTTCAACTGGGTACTCTGGTTTCCTCCCATAGTCCAAAGACATGCACATTAGGCTAATTGGCTGTTCCAAATTGCCCATAGCTGTGGATGGTTGACCCGCGATGGTCTGTCGAGCCATTCAGGGTGTATCATGCCTTTGTCCAGTGTAGGCTGAGAAAGGCTCCAGCCTCCCCATGCCCTAATTGGATTAAGTGGTATGGTGAGTAAGTGAGTGGTGCTTTAAACACCATTGGCCTACGATGGATTGGTGAGCTGTTCAGGCCATACCCCACCTTCGTCCAGAGATGATTGAGATCCAGCCTCCCCATGACCCTGCTAGGATTTAGAGGTTTGGCAAATGAATGAAATGAAGTATTTCTTCATTACTGCCCATGAAGAGTATAATAAAGTAAAACCATTTCATGGTTTTCATCATCCAGCAATGTGTTTCATAACATCTTTACAGAACGCAGTCATTGGTAATGAAGCAAGGTATTTATTTATTTATTTGTTTTAAAAACCTTCACTCACTGAAGGGTGAATTAGACATGCTTTGGATGTGAATGTGGTCTTTTGGCGCACGCATTATTAGCAACACTAGTTATAAACAAGTCATTAAAACAGCGCAAAGTTATTCCTTGTGCTTCAATCAAATAAAAATTCCACTTCATGAGATCCAATTTTTTTTTTTTTTGTATCAAAATAATTTTTTTATAGCTATAAGAAATACACATGAATTTAATAATAAATTTATTTTGTGATTTAGCAGCTGCTTTAAATCATTGTGGTGGCTTTCTTTTCTTTTTATATCTGAATATTTAACTGACATTTTACACATTGCAGAATCTGAAACATACATATCATACATATTCAGGTTTCCATTATATTGCCAGTAGATGTGACATCCAAACATCCTGACAGTACAAAGACATGCACAGTAGGCTAATTGGCTGTTTTAAATTGCCCCTAGGTGTGAGAGTGAGTGTGAATGGTTGTTAGTGTGTTGTCCCTGGAATGGTGTAGTGAGCCATTCAGGGTGGACCCCGCCTTCACCCAGTGTCGGCTGAGATATCCCCGCGACACTAATAGGATTAAGCGGTTCAGCAAATGAGTGAGTGAGTGGGGGTGGTTAATCTAACAGCAGGATTTATTTTTTATTAACTACACCCATAGTGACTGTGAAGAAAAATATACTGTTACCATGTAAAAAATAAATAAATAAACAAATAAATTGACATATTATATATTTTATTACTTCGTAGTCATATATAATGTTGTGGAATATCCAAATATGAAGCAAGTTCCTGTTATGTACATGTGTAATACGCAAGATAAAGTATAGTGTGCTAGTTGTTATCAAAAAATATCTAAAAAAAAAAAGTTTTATTTTGAGATCTTGACCAGCTGATTGTACATTATTCCTCACTTGTCAGTTATAAACAGCAGTTGCTTCACCAGCCTCTAAGTGTTTATTACAGAAAAATGTAGTTACTGAAAGATCTCCTGTCCTGTAGATATCAGTGTTTGAGGCTCCCTAAAAATTGCTAAATAGGGCTCTCAAGTTCAAATCCAGGTTGATGCCACACTCATCTGCAGCCTTGAGTTCATGGGAGTTAATTGGCCGAGCTCTGATGGGAGGGAAGGAGGGCATACGCTTCCACTGTCACTCACAGTAATCACCAGCCATTCCATAGGCATCTGTAAACAAAAGGAGGTGGATCGCGCTTTCCCTCCAAGTGTGTCACGTTGCCCCCAAATGCGCGTGCACAGCAGTACGTAAAGATGCAGGTGGCAGCATCACAAGTCATGGAGGGGGCATGTGCATGCTTACGTACCTCCCTGGTTAGTGGTCGTTGTATGTGATAGGGAGGAAATTGTATACGACTAAACATTAGGGAAGAAAAAATATGTGTGTGTGTCGGGCATTGCTAAATAAATGTCTTTCTAATGTTAGTGCCTTCAACATAGATTAATCCCAGCTTATTCGTTGGGTAATCTAATAATGGACTGGAAATCCTACGTTTTATTGTGAAACATGACTCTTCCATTATAACAATGACAAACAATCATTCCATCAAATGTCATAAAGCTTTTACTTAAAAGGGCAATGCTTTTGAGCCCAATCACCCACCAGCTGAAAGGGGCATTGTATTAGAAGTCAATGTTATGTCAGTTCTATCCAAGATCTGTATCAAACAGCCTTTTCTCTCATTCGTTCCATTATGGGAAAAATACTTCCAAATGTCTGGCTGTTTTAAAGCTGCTTTTTTTGTGATTAAGATGACCTGCGGTTCTTTCAAGTGAGAGCAAACAGCAGAGAGGAAAAAAACAGACAGTTTGTTTTCGCTGGACGGGGAATGGCAAGCGCCGCAGTCCTGTTTCACAAAGCACGCCTGAAGTATCCAAAACCGTGTGATGACCTTGGGAGTTCTAACCACAAAATTGGTGTGATGAGTCCAAACACCATGAAACCCAATCACTTCCCAGGCATCCGAGGCTTTAGTTGTTTTTTAGAACAGCTTTTGAAGAGCATCTTCCCTCCAGCTCAATCAATGCATGCATGAGCTCATCTGTTTTCCAAAGACATGTCTGCCATAGTCTTTCAAATAAAGGATCTTTTGCAAGACTTCCAGTTACCCCAAGAGACACAGGCTGCTTTGCAAAAAACATAAGTCATAAACTCCTTTGAAATTTCCCATGCTGTTGTGGAGATATGCAAAACCCCGATTGGCACTGGTTTCTAGCTTGACCATTTTTCCCCCTTCTGGACAGAAAGGCAGCCACTCTAAGACTAAACAGTATTGCCTCTTCGAGAATCAGCCAATTTGTTTGCGATTTTGCAGTTGTTTCACAGTGTACGTATCAATCCTCACGGTGCCATTCCTTTTAAAAAGCTGATGTAATCCCTCTTTTATCAGCGCCGGGGTCAGGAAACATATTCACAGTTTATGTTCTCTTTCTACAAAAAAATGAACACAACCCTAAAGCCAGATTCACACAGGAAGCAATGAGTGACAAGCAAACATGCAAAGTCAGTGATCACCATTTCTCAAGTGACGCAAAGTGGGCCGGGCAGGGGCTTCAACGCAAGTGATTCGAGAAATAACAATCGGAGCTTAAAGATACTGTTGATTGACAGATGCTGCCAAACACTGACTTCCCCAGAACTTTTTCCTATTTGCTTCCATAGACGCTGAAAATAGACAATTTCCCATGCAGATCAGCGGCAAAGTGATTTGCTTGTCACTCATTGCTCCCTGTGTGAATGTAAAAGGTAAGGTAAAGTCTGTTGGGCTTTTACACCCGAGCCTAGTGGCTCATCAGAGCTGGAGCTTATCCCGGTTTCTGTAGTGTGAAGCAACTAGGAGTCCAACTTCTCCTGGATGGGACGCTACACGGACATGGACACACTTGTGATTGCGACCTTGCCCAATGGTCTTAGCACGGTGGGGTCTAACCAGGATTTGAACCCACGACCTCTCGATCATGAGCACAGCACCCTAACCACAACACCAAGCACCGTCCACCAGATGTGGCTTAACCTTATTTGAAGCTCCCCACTGCTAGAAGTAACCTAAACACTGGACCTACCGATTCTTGGAATCATATTCATTATTCTGCTTTTGTTTTGTTTCCCACATGGCTTTAAAAAAAAGGATGATTGAAAGATTCATTCTTTAATGATACCTTGTGGGCTTTTACACTTCACGTTTGTAATAATTTTGACAAAATATATTAAATTAGGGGAGACACGGTGGCATAGTGGTAAGCATTTCTGCCACACAGCAAGAATATCCTAGGTTTGCATCTGGATTTCGGGGTTTCTGTGTGGAGTTTGCATGTTTTCCCCATGCTTGCGCGAGTTTCCTCTGGGGACTCCAGTTTTCTTCCCACAGTCCAAAGACATGCACATCAATTTGCCCCAGGTGTGAATGGTGTGTGTGTGTATATATGTTTGTGTGTGTGTGTGTGTGTGTGTGTGTGTTTGTGTGTTGGCCCTGTGATGGTCTGGCGAGCTGTTCAGGGTGTACCCTGCCTTCGCCCAAAGTCAGGTGAGATTATATAGGTAATAATATAGATAAAAGGATTAAGTGGTTTGGCAAATGAGTAAATGAAATGAAATTGGTGTTTACATATTTTTTTTTACTTTGATTGAGCATCAAAAGATTAATCTCTAAAAAGTTCCTGCAGATCCAGTATAGACCACCAAAGGTGTGTCTCTGCGTAAGAAAATCAAACTACTGACATTCATATACAGTCACATATATTGTCATACTGACATTCCCACGTGGAAATTTTGAGACTTACTGGCATCCACCATATTCCATAAATTTTGTTATCATTCATATTTTATTCACATTTTGGTCACACTAATGACATGTGAATAAAAAGCAAAATGTTTGAGAACAAAGAGCAAAAAAAAGGCCTGATTTTACGACAGGAGATTCGCTTTTTTTTTTTTTTTTTTGCCAAATATCCCCAAACCAATCACAAATTTCTCTCAAAAGTTGTCGCGCAACCTCAAGACTTTCACACGATATACATAATGCATCAGCAAAATATTCACTGGTGTGTGGAGTCACAAAACATTTTAATCCGAATTTCAAAATTCCCCCCAAAAAATTGCAAAAAAAAAAAAAAATCAATTTGCATGAGTCGCTTTTCTCTCGCACCTCTAGTGTGATCACTCCCTTAGCACAGTTAGCACAGTATCACTGAGGGTTGTTTTAGTTTATTTTCATAAACATTTCTAATCTTTCCTTCCAATGCCTGTCTGTAAACGCTCATAAAAACCACAGCAGAGTTCAGTGTCCTTATACCTTTACTTTAGTGAACGAAAGCGAGGCTTTAGTTTTGAAAAAGCATGTGTAGCTTGTGTATGTACGTTGTATTGCCACATAAACACTTCAGTATGCTTTAAAACCTTTCAATATAATCTGTACCATGAGTCTGATGTTTGCTTTCCATTTGGTTTGAACTGATGCAAACCAGATTTACCCACAGAACTGTGTATGAGCTTACAGATGCTGCCAGAAGTTTGCTAGCATTTTCGCAGACACAGAGGCACTTTTCCTTCTCTGTTTTTGTTTAGCTTTGTGATACACGTCTGCCATATCACACACTGAACATCCTATTAGTGCCTTCTCACTTCAGCACAATGTTGGCCTGACTTTGAGAAGTTATGTGGATGGCTGACGCCCTTGTTCTCTGAAAAACCCATCAATCACAGCTCAATATTTGTTTCTTTGGATTAGGTAATTTGTTGAAGTTGTAATTCTGCATGTAAGTGGAAAAAGAGTCCACCCAGATAGACATAGTAGACTTATGTATCGGATAGGTTCATGTGGGGAAAAAAAATGAAGTTCTTCGTTATTAACCTTGAGAAATGTTGTTTTCTTCTCTTTCAGGAGTGTATGTGCCTGTTGGTAAAGGAGTCGGAGGTGGAGGTGTTCCAGGTGGAGGTGTGGCCCCAAGTACTGGACTTTTTCCAGGTTTGTAAACATTTTAAAATGATCTTAAAATATACAAGATTTTCTTTACATGATATGAGATATTCAGATGAATTAACCAGAGCTCACAGGCAATCGGTATACGGAAATGTTTTTTGTTACCAATTTTCAACATACATTTTCTGAGGGTTTACTTGTAGGGGTAGGCAGAGTTTATCTGTAGAATCTGGAATATTTGGCACGTAGATAATTTTGTTTTCTTTTATTCTTGCATCTTGGATTTTTGGAAACTCACCAACACACATTTGCCAGAACGCTTAATCCTAGTAGGCTGGAGCCTATCTCAGCCGACAGTGGTGGAATGCAGGGCACACCCTGAATAGCTCACCAGACCATTGTAGAGCCAACATACACACAGCCATTCACACTGACACTCACACCTAGGGGCAATCTGGAGCAACCAATTAACCTTATGTGCATGTCTTTGGACTGTGGGAGGAAACCAGAGTACCTGGAGGAAACCCACACAAGCAGGGGGAGAACATGGCACCTCCACACAGAAACGCCCTTGCCGAGCCCAGAACTCGAAGCCAGGACCTTCTTACTGTGAGGCAGACGTGCTAATCACTACACCACCGCTGCCCTTTTTTGGAAACCATATTGATATATTAATAAATAAATTTAATTCAAGTTGTCAGTAATATAAAAGAAGCTTGTTTGTGAGTCGCAGGACTAATTCAGGACCTCCCCAACATAGTACACTACATCTTTGTCAACAAATCCAGAAACAGAATAAGGCTTGTTTTTCAACAACCCTTGGCAGGATATTATGGAAGCACCACACTTGCCAGATGTTCACCCAGGGTTCCTTTTTTTTTTTTTTTTTAACCTGTAGCAAATAAACAAATCACAGACATGACACAAAGCAACTTTTGTTTATTAGCTGGACATTTATTGGTTGGATCATCTGGCTTTATGAAACATTCCTCAATCAAATTAACTTAAGAAAAAAAAAAGAATCACTCAGTGTTGAAGAAAAATGACAGAATCGTCGTGGAATTTCAGTTGTAATACAGATGTTGACAAAAGTCTAAAGATGCTAATTAGTCAGCAGTACAAGAGAGTGCCTACAGACCTTATTGAGCTGTTGGAGTTTAAAGGCAACATGGCAATCAGAAATCCTCTGACCAGGACCGTTACAAGTGCAGTGGAGGCTGCAAGTACATGACGGTGACCCCCACTCTCAGGACCAGCCCTTACAGGAGGACAAGGATGATCTGTGGCAGAGTCAGTTGGCGCCTTGTTCAGCCATGTCTTTGGGGCCCCAGAGTAGACTGTGGATGCTTGGGGGGCAGCTGACCGATTCTAACATACTTGATGGAAATCGGTAATGAGCTCTTGGCTCATGGTGTCCTGGGATGGGACCCAGCTCCTCTCCTTCGGACTGTAACCATGCCAATTCACCAAGCTCTGAATAAGGCCACGTTGCACTCTGGAGTTAAGCAGCTGATAGACTTTGTATGCAGGCATGCCCTTGACCTCGATTGTTACACGAAGCATAGGTTCCACATCTCCCTGGTCCAATGAACCTGAGTACGGAAATGTGAAACACAGGGTGAACATGTATGTGTGAGGGTAAACAAAGTTTAAAAGAAAGTCAGTTAACCTGTGCTTCAACAATAAAAGGCCCTATAAACTTTGTTAACTTTATTCAGGGGTACCTAAGCCCTGGTCAACCTGAACACCTGAACACCTGCCCTGACAGATTCCAGGAGAAGAACATGCAGAGATAAAGCTGCCCAGGGGTCCCATGCATTGAACTATATATAACTGAAAGGCGCATTAGCCTAACACACTTGAAGAGAGAGAGAGAGTGTGTGTGTGCGTGTGTGTGTGTATGTGTGTTTCTGGGAACACACTGGACAGATGTACAGTTTTCTTCCCCGAAATTTCCCCTAAGGTGATGTTTTGCTAATGATGGTGCTAACATCAAGCTGTTCAACTAGGTTAAGACCCGGTTACTACAAAGGGCTTAGCATGCAATTTTAATTATCTTATACTGATTAAACAATTCATTCACCCTGTGGCTGTGAGCATGGTCATCTTAGAAGAGACCACTCCCATCAGGATCGATCAATAAACAGAACTTTGCATTGATTTACAGGGATCCTTCCCTTTAATGGGTGAAGTGAATGCACACCCTGCCAGAATCTCACATAATAACAGAGCCACCAGTTTTACCTTTAAGCTTTAACCAAAGAGCTCTAATGGGATCTACATTTACAGGAAAGGGAGATTATTGTTTTAGATGGTACAGTCTATATGCTTAAAACCTACCCGAAGTTTTAAAAAGTTATAAATCTTTGTGTGTGTATATATATATATATATATATATATATATATATATATAATAAACATTAGCATTACCACAGTTGCATACCAAGATTAAAAGCTTCCCATTTAAGCATGGACTCAATGAGGTCAACATTTCAGGATAGCCACTGTTTGCTGTGGTACAGATTGATGATCTAATCTATGCTTTCAGAGATAAGAACTACGGAGAGATAAAACAAACAAAGTTTTACCCTACATGAGATGTAATACATTTTATTGCACATTATTTTATAGGAGGTGCTGGGGTCCCATTCAAGCCAGCCAAAACTGGAGGTAGGCTCTTACTACTTCCATATTATTATTGTTGTTTTTGTTGTTGTTTTTGTTGTTGTTATTTTATTTTTTTAATTACTTTTCAATAACAACAATAATAATACATTTCTCATTATTGTTGCTTTCGTTGTTGTTGTTCTTATTATTGTTGTTGTTGTTGTTGTTCTTCTTCTTCTTCTTCTTCTTCTTCTTCTTCTTATTATTATTATTATTATTATTATTATTATTTTGTCCATCAAAAGACAAATGTCCAGGTATAATTTTTGACATCTTTTAATACTTAGTCCTATTAATGAATGAAAGTTATCTAGGTCTTTCATGTATTCCAGCAACAGCAATGTTAGATTAAACGTTGTCAAATTTAGCATTATTAATAACGCCGTTAATGAAAAAAAGACAACACATGAATATAAAAATTACAGTTTTTTTAAAAGAAAGAAAGAAAGAAAGAAAGAAAGAAAGAAAGAAAGAATTACAAGCCTTGCCCAAAATTAGTAGATCAAGCTTCAGAAAAATTGGGGGTCAGGTGGTTCTAGGCTATCTAACATACTTTGCCTCCTAGTTAAAGTTACTATAATAATATTTAAATGCAGTATTTAACACTAGTCCTGGTAGAAAAATTAGCATATCAAGAACGCTCCATCCCTGTTTCACTTGAATAAATATTTGGTTGAACAAAAAGAGGCTAGCAAGCTAACCTTAGCTACATTTGTATTGTTAGGGATTTAGAGTATTGTTTTGACTTATTATCCCATCAGACTTGCTCATATTACAGACTAAATAGCAGATGAAATAAAATGATTTGGAGCTGACAGACAGGTCTAAGGTTATTGTGGCTGTGTCCAGTTGAGGTTGAGTTTGACTATGTAACACCGGTCCAAAGCTAACATTTTCTTATTCGCTTTTGGCTTCAATAATGAGTAGAATGCAACACTCCTGTATCAGGTGTCACTTCTCCTGGCGGATCCTTTGGCTAGCTTCAAATTCAATATATGTTCAGTAAAAATGTTGGAATGCCTGCTAATGTCCTGAAAGACTGATTGAAGCTCCTGCTAAAAAACAGTCATTAAACAGCCAAGAAAACAGTTGATGCAGTTGTTGTGAACTCACAGTTACTCTCTCTGTCTCTCTCACTCTCATTCACTTACTCATTTGCTGAAACAATTAATCCTATTTGGGTCGCCGGGAGGCTGGAGCATATTTTAGCCGACACTGGGTGAAGGCGGGTTACACCCTGAACAGCTCACCAGACCATCACAGGGCCAACACACACACAACCATTCACACTCACGCACAAACCTAGGGGCAATTTGGAACAGCCAATTAGCCTAATGTGCATTTGACTGTGGGAGGAAACTGGAGTACCCAGAGGAAACCCATACAGCCAGGGGGAGAAAATACAAACTCCACACAGAAACGCCTGAGCCTGGGACCCAAACCCAGAACTTTCTTTTTGTGAGGCAGATGTGCTAACCATTATACCACCATGCCACCATATGTGTATACCAGGCAGTGATTTCAGTGCTTTACATGACTTAATGTACAGTTTAGTCAGGTATCAGGTGAACAAATCACACATACACACACACAGGCCCGATTAGGTATGGACAACACAAATCATGAAGGCATTGGAAAACTTTTACTGACTTCTACTATTTTACAGCAGGTGGATATGGGACTGGTGTAGGAGGCCTTGGCACTGGTGGGTTTGGTGCTGGTGGACTTGGTGCTGGTGGATTCCCGAGAGGTTTTGGTGGAGGTAAAGTTTAATCTCTAGGCACACTTGCAAAAATCATTTGCTTTAGTAATTTCATGCCCACTGAAAACATTTTCATGGAACATTGAATCATATATAATTATAATTTAAGTTGAATATAAGTTTTCATGTTTCATTTTTACAACAGGAGCTGGAGGAAAGCCCCCTAAACTAGGTGAGCATTCCATTTTTTTAAAAAAAATTATTTATTTATTTATCTATCTATCTATCTATCTATCTATCTATCTATCTATCTATCTATCTATCTATCTATCTAT
>JAQMYF010000008.1:24421361-24438645 GCA_030014195.1 Neosilurus mollespiculum
ATCTATCTATCTATCTATCTATCTATCTATCTATCTATCTATCTATCTATCTATCTATTTGTTTATTTATTTATTTTTGCACTTGTCGTTGCCTTTTTTTGTATTGAATATCATCCTAAGCAGGTATAAATGTAACTTAAATACCTCACCAAAATGAAAGGGTTGTACATATAGGGGGTTATTGCAAATTATAACAGAGTGAATTTGTCTAAAAAAAAACAACCTCACCCCCTAATCCCCATCTGTTTGATCTCATGTGGTTTTGGGTGTGTTAAGTAATTAAGAAACACTACCTGATCACTTTCAGACCAGCAACTCCATGCACGTTTACACTTACATCATCACAATACAATAGTGCGCCCAAGCTGATCGTGTCCTTAGATTAAAACTGTACAATAAGTGGAAATTTCACTTACTCTGACCAGATCCTGCTCTGATACTGCAGTGTAAATATTTTTGCTCCTGCAGTCAAGTGTATTACATGTATTTGCCCATTACTGAGTTTCCTAAAACACTGGTGATTTAATCAATGGCCCAGAGAACTGTTTGGAGAGATAAGGAATTAGGCCAATGCAACCCAGGTCAATAAGGTCAGACCAGTCTGTTGGCTGCTCTGAGAAGGACCTTTTTAATCTTTCAAAAAGGAATTAGTGTTTTAACACCTCCCCAGTATCAGATTTTCACTGGAAGTTGTCTTTGGCAAAAATAAGAAGAGCTAGATTTTGGAGACCTTTGCCAGTAACAAATTTTTATGTCATTGTGTTAAATATTCATTAATCACTCTTAGCTTAAAGGATATACAGTTTGTTCCTAAATATTTCATGTAGTTGTTACTCAGGGCCTTAAATACAAAATAAGTATGTGAGGGAATAAGTAAGGTACTTCACAAATGTACATGATTTAAATTATAGTTGTATTTTAAATTATTATATAGTAATTTCTAATAAATATATTGGAATTTATTCTTTTGTATCTTATTAGTAGTTTATAATTGTTAGGTTTATTTTTTTTTTGATTGTGTGTACACTAAATATAGAGGGGGGGGATTACAGAAATAAAAAAGAAAACCCAATTTGTGCATGCCCAATTTTAGCCAACCATGATTTTAATAATTTGAGACTTGATATGCTGAAATGAAATGTTTATGAATATTATAATTTGAAATGCCAGTGATATAAAAGGTATGGGTTTAAAATATTTAAGGTTTGATTTTGATGATGGATTGGGAGATATGAATAAATACCAATATCTGTAGTGGTTAGCAGATCCGCCTCACAGCAAGAAGGTCCTGGGTTTAAATACGAGACTTAGCAAGAGCGTTTCTGTGTGGAGTTTGCATGTTCTCCCAGTGCTTGTGAGGGTTTCCTCCAGATACTCCAGTTTCCTCCCACAGTCCAAAGACATGCACATTAGGCTAATTGGCTGTTCCTAATTGCCCCTATGTGTGAGTGTGTCTGGTGAGCAGTTCAGGGTCAACCCTGCCTTCGCTCAGTGTTGGCTGAGATAGGCACCGCCTATCCCACCGCGTTGCCCCATGACCCTAGAATGATTAAGCAGTTCTGCAAATGACCATTCAAACTGACATCCACACCTAGGGGCAATTTGGTGCATCCAATCAGTTTCATGGACTGAGGGAGGAAACCGGAGTACCTGGAGCAAACCCATGCAAGCACGGAAAGAACATGCAAACTCCACATATAACAGAAACTCCCGATCCTTGGACTTGTACCACTATACCACTGTGCCACCGGCTTTGGAACAATATTATTATTTATTTGGATAAAGACCATGTATTTTGCTTTTGTTTGGATGGAAGCCACGTTTAAAAATTTGCTTTGTGATGGTAGTTTTAAAGTTGGATGTAATAAAGCAGAAGGGGGTGTGACATTCGAAATCAATCAGTGCTGTGTGATTTCATTAAGTTCTGTCCCATTTCGTAGAGTGTGGGTTTTCTGTACTTCTTTGTTGCATAGCAAGTATGAACAAACAACTTGGCTTAGCAATTTTAAACAGCTGTGACACACCATAAAAACACTGAAAAATCATGAAAATAAAACACATGATATCATGACATGGTCTTATAAATCCAATCTAGATACCAGTGAACCCTGCCCGATTAACTGAAATGAGTTATTTACTCTGGGTTTACACCGGGGCACGATATCTGCGATCTCTACTATTCAAAAAAACGTGGAGCTCCATGATTTATGAGCAAGCTTGGAGCACGATTGGGGTATAAAATGGAGGCAGGGTGCATCCAAGAGATAAAACTTGAAGGACTCGTGTTTCCAAGTTCATCAAGATCCCCTATGATGGCACATCGTGGTCTGTTACGCTCTGTTAAGGTCTGTTAAAGTCTACTTCGCTGTACTGCACTTCTCACATTCTATCGCGATTGGCGTCAACTCGTAATATGTCGTAAAAATTGCGGCGACATTTTTGACAGTCAAAAATTTTCCACTATCAGCACAATCATCACTAATCCACCAAGTTCCATCAAGATCATCACGAAATCACCAAGTTCCCTCAAGATCATCAAGAATCCACCAAGTTTCCTCAAGATGATCACAGTTTCACCAAGTTCCCTCAAGATCATCACAATTTCACCAAGTTCCCCTAAGATCATCACTAATCCACCTAGTTCCATCAAGATCATCACAAAACCACCCAGTTCCCTCAAGATCTTCAAGAATCCACCAAGTTCCCTCAAGATTATCACAATTTCACCAAGTTCCCTCAAGATCATCATGAAATCACCAAGTTCCCTCAAGATCATCAAGAATCCACTGAGTTCCGTTAAGATCATCACAAATCCAACAAGATCCCTCAAGATCATCAGAAATCCACCAAGTTCCCTTAGGATCATCACAAATCCACCAAGTTCCCTCACGATCAACATGATTCCACTAAGTTCCCTTAACATCATCACAATTCCACCAAGTTCCCTCAAGATCACCATAAATCCACCAAGATCATCATGATTCCACCAATTTTGCAGAGATCGTGGACACCGTGGCCCAGTGTAAACCCAGGGTTATACAAATTAAATAATATCCTTGAGTATTTAATGAAAACAAACTACCAGCTCCAAAACTGAACGAGAATTTACGCATTACTTCTTAATAAAGTCAAGGACACGATACACAAAAACACCAAACACAGACTTATGGGTAATTCGTTTGTGTATTTGTGAAAGAGAAATTAACATCAATATAATATGAGCAATTGCAGTGAGAATTGGTTCAAACTGAATTTGCAGGATTAGATGCTCATTAACAATAACGGGACTGTATGGGTTGGATGTTCTAGCGAACCTCTGAAAAGGAGAGACAAATTAAAGCACAGCTGCTTTTTGTCTCTTCACATAGTTATATAAGGAAACTTGACCTCTCTGACTTTTTAGATCTTTAAAAATATTTTTGGGAGACAAAAAAAAAATAAAATATAAATCCAGTATGGTCCCAAAGGCCCCTATGTTTCTACCTGGGAAGATAGTAAGAGTAAGTAATACAGGCCTAAAGAAAGAGAGAGGAAAGGTTGAGAGAGCATGGGGGAGAAGGCTAGGCTGATGAGTCGGGAGGAACGCCAGTGTCTCATGGAGCACATGTGCTTCTCATTAGCTGGCTCAGACCTGTCCCCGAGTCACTCACTGCTGGCCTCTGATAGTGAATAATGACTCCTCTTGAGTCCTGAGTCCTCAGTGACAAGGTAAACCTCCTACTCAGTCTTTGGCACAATCCACAGACATTTTGGGGCAAAGAGTGACCTTGGGAGTGTAATTCAAAACTGCAAGGGAAAATTCCCATCTCCTATCAATATACTTTGAGGTGCAAGCAGCTTATTTTGTTTGTTATGCCTCCCAGTTTCAACACCGCACATTAAGTCATTACATTGCCAACTGTAACCTTCTGTTCCTACCAACCATGTTGGAAAAATCGTGCTCTTATTATCCTTTTTGGAAAAAGTGGAACATGTAGACTCACTAGAGAGGTGCTGACTTACTTTACCTTTGGAAACCTTCCCCTCAATATATTTCAGCAGTTTCTATTTCTTGCCATTTGCTACAATATGGTCATCATCAAATCAGACTCATCAGAATCAGAATCCGAATATCTTATTGATCCCGGAGGAAATTGTGGTTCTACTTTTGGTAAATAATTAATTCATGCAATAACTTATTTAAATAAAAACCACAAAAACAGTTATATAAAAAAATTATGTTTTGAGAGTTGTATAAAAACTCATCTAAAAATACTTGACAAGCCTGTGCTAGCGCTCCGTGTAGTATTTAGCTTATAAAATGTTCTAGACTTTCTATTAAACTGCTTGAATACAAGAGAAAAAAAACACAATCAAACTAATTAATTCCTTTACTTAATTTTTAAACTGCTTAATCCTACTAGGGTCACAGGGAGGCAGGGTGGCTCAGCCAACTCTGGGCAAAGGCAGGGTCCGCTCTGTTTGCCAGATCACTGCAGGGCCAGCACACACACAACCATTTGCACACGCCTAGGGGGAATTTGGAATAGCCAGTCAGCCTAGTATGCATGTGTTTGGACTGTGGGAGGAACCTGGAGTACCCAGAGGAAACCCACTCATGCATGAATGAACATGCAAACATCATACAAAAACACCCATTCCGAGCCCCCAGGACTTTCTTGCTAACTATTATGCCACCGTGCCAACCGGAGTACCCAGAGGAAACCCACACAAGCATGAGGAGAACATGCAAACTTTAAATTAAAACACTTGACTTGAACCCAGGACCTTTTTGCTATGAGGCGGACGTGCAAACCACTATGCCACCGTATGTACTAAGTAAGTTTGGAATGGTATCAGGAATGTATCATAAAGATTATTTATATTCCCTATCATATTCCATATCAGCTTTGATATTGGAGAATATTATTAGATGGATGACTCTGACTGTGGCACATAAATATATTTGTGAAATTCTGGTTGTTATCATCATATTATCCCCCCAGTAAAAAAAAAAAAATACATGATATGATACAATATTCCTGTCAACCCTGTTTTTAACAATGGGAAAACAATATATGCAGGTTGGAGAGGAGACAGAGAAATGATCTTGTGCGTTCAGTTTAATGGCCATATCATTCCTTAAAGCTGACTTGAGGAGGACCAAATTCATATGCAAACCATCTGGACATGTTTTACAACTTAACATATCGTTGCCTCTGGCACATTTATTGACATTTTTTTGTGATGCACAATTTGCACCACGGATTTTCACTGAGAATCAAGTGTTTAACATGGTGTTATAAACCTCTATAAACATGTCATAACTGTCTTATAACAAACTGTATGACTATTTAGCTGATGTCATAACTGCTTTTTATTGCAAATGGAAAGCCCAACGCTGGCTGAGATAGGCTCCAGCCTCCCCGCAACCCTAATAGGATTAAGTGATTCCACAAATGAATGAATAAATGAATGAATAATAATAAAAATTCTAATATTAATAAATTTCAGATATATAAATATACTGCACTGCAAAGAAAAAGTCCCACAGTCTACTCTTTTTTTTTTTTTTGGAGCAGCCTTAGCCTTGATTGTGTAATCATCATGGCATTGTTTCAACAAACCTAAGCAACATCCACAACATTTATTTCCATCCAGAGTTGGGTTCATTTTTCACCAACATCATGAATTAATAATGGGAAACTTGAACCACTCCATAAAGTCTTCTCCAGCACATCCTGAAAACTTTCAATAGGCTTAAGGTCAGGACCCTGGGGTGCCAGTTCATAAGTGAAAATGATAACCTGGTCTTTCAGTACATTCAGGTCAGGAGCTGACGTAATTTCACTGTCGCATAATGTTGCTGAGCCTCGACCTGAACAACTGAAGTGGTTAGCATGTCAGCCTGTCAACAAGAAGGTCCTGGGTTTGAATCCCAATCTCAGTAAAGGCATTTCTGTGTGGAGTTCGCATGTTCTCCCAGTGCTTGCATAGGTTTCCTCTGGGTACTCTGGTTTCCTCCTACAGTCCACTGTTCCACGTTGCCCCAGGTGTGTGTGTGTGTGTGTGTGCATGTGTGCGCGTGTGTGTGTGTGTGTGTGTGTGTATTTGCCTTGCAATGGATTGGCGAGCTGTCCAGGGTGTACCCCACCTTTACCGAAGTTGGCTAAGATAGGCACCAGCCTCCTCTCAACCCTAGTAAGATAAAGTTCGGCAAATGAGTGAACGAATGAATGAAAAGAATCTGGTTACAGTCTGTCCATATACATGACCAAATGTATATCTGGTCTCCAGTGACCAGCTCTTGAGTGTATCCTTGTTATAATGTTGTATTCATAGTAATACACTTCATCATGTAGCCGAACAGTAGGGTAAGATTCCTAAAAGCCAATTCACACCAGAGTCCATTCTGTAGCTGTGTTTGTTTTGCGCATGTTGTATTTTCTTCTGACACCAAAATAACAAAATCATTCTTTCTACATGCTGGCAACTTTATTTATAAGTGTAATGTACAAATATTTCATGATATGCAAACTCTTCTTGCAGAGCAAAGTGTTTGCACAGTAATGATACTCGTGGATAACTTGGGGAGGGGGGGAGGGGGGGGACACACACACTGTTTGTTTACTGCACTGCACTGATTCAGGCCATAGTTGTATTGAGCCGTACTGTAGCAAATGTAGGTTTAGCTGTTCTTTTCTCCATGTCTTATAGATATGTTTGGATATTCGGGCATAGCCTTGAATGAAGCATGCTTTCCTGAGACAGCTGATTGTGATAACAGATGGGAGAGCTAAAATCTAATATCGATCCTTAGATCATCACCTCACAGCTAGACGGACCTGGGTTTGAGTCCCAGTGTGTACGCCATTTTCGCCCAATGTTGGCTGAGATATGCCCCAGCCTCCCCTCTGGGTTGCTCAGTGGCGTAGTGGTTAGCATGTCTGCGTCATAGCTAAAAGGTCCTGGGTTCAAGTCTTGGGATCAGCCAGGGTGTTTCTGTGTGGAGCTTGAATCTATACCCCTTCCTCCCATGGGTTTTTTCCCCCATAGCCAAAGGCATGCACAGTAGGCGAATCACCTGTTTCAAATTCCTTCTAGGTGTGAGCGTGAATGGTTGTACGTGTGTTGGCCCAGCAAAGGTCTGGCGAGATGTTTAGGGTGTACCCCACCTTTGCGCAGTGTCGGCTGAGATAGGCTCCAGCCTCCCCTCGACCCTAGTAGGACAAAGCAGTTAGGCAAATCAGTGAATGATGAGATTTTATAACACATAAATTAAATATCTTTACATTTAGTTTAAGGTAAACTAATGACTAAAGCAGTGCCATTGCCTAGTACCATTTTTGTAATTGTTGTATTATGAATAATTCATTATCATTCATTCATTCATTCATTTGCTGAAACACCTAACCCTATTAGGGTCCCAAGGAGGTTGAAGCCTATCTCAACCAACTCTGAGCGTAGGCAAGGTACACTATGAACAGCTTACCAATCCATGAAAGGGCATCACGCGCACAACACTTGTACACCCACACTCACACCTATGGACAATTTGGAACCGTGAATCAGCCTAATGTGCATGTATTTGGACTGTGGGAGGAAACCAGAGTACCCAGATGAAACCCACAAGCAATTCTCATGCAGAGAGGTTTACACAGAAACGCCCTCGCCGAGCCAAGGACACAAACCAAGAACGTTCCTGCTGTAAGAAGGACATGCTAACCTCTACACCACCGTCCTGTCCTAAATAGGAACCATTCTCATGTAAACCATGTAAAATTGCTATTGTGCAACAGAGAACAGTCATAGGACCTTTCAGATTAACAGAATGAACAATACGTTTAATTATATCTTGATGTAGAGACTACTTCTTTAGGTTCAACAGTGGAAGAGCAGAAGCTCAAGAGCTAGGTGAGCCAAACAGCTGCTCCTATTTATCGGAGTTCTGATCCGAGTTTGGTTCTAAACTACAGGGCCTGGCAACAGACCGGTAGAAACATCATGGGAAAGCAAAAAAGAGAGCACACTTATTTGTGAGTTATAGGGAATATAGCTGAGAAACAGGATTTTTTTGGCAGGTGTTCATCTTCAGACCACAAGATTTGGGACGGCAGAAACAATGACTTATAAGGGGAAAAATGAGAAAAGCACACTGGGGCCTTGAAGTGCAACAGTGTTGTCACCATTCATGGGCTCGGGGTAGATAATTACACCGGAGTGCTGTTCTTAGATCAGCTCTTGTAAATGTGCCATGGCTGAAAGAAGGGCCTAAGGCTTTGACTGGTTAAGACGAGGAAAAAGTGTCAGGTCATTGCAGTCAGTAACCAATCCAAAATGTCACTGAAGTATGAAGAGAAAATCATTGTGCAATAATTTAATCGATTTAACCCCATCGTACAGCCATTTCCATTATTTTTATAGCACTGTTATTACCCAATTATTTAGTGAGAGAGCCGCAGTGTGGTCTCTCCATGGGGTTCCAGTTTCATGTGTCATCAACCTTTCAGAAACATTAGTATAAAAGAAATGATTAATCTGTTCTACTTTGTGCATTCATCACTCTATTTTCTTGTATATAGATCACATTTCATACAGTGTTCAATCACTCACTCACTCACTCACTCACTCACTCACTTGCCAAACCATTTAATCCTACTAGGGTCATGGGGAGGCTGGAGCCTATCTTAGCTGATACTATGTGAAGGCGGGGTTCACCCTGAACAATTCGCCAGACCATTACAGGGTAACGTACACAAAACTCATATCCAGGGTCAATTTGCAACAGCCAGTTAGCCTAATGTGCATGTCCTTGGACTGTGGAAGGAAACCAAGTACCAGGAGGAAACTCACAGGACCTTTTTTCTATGAGGCGGGCGTGCTTACCACTACGCCACTGTGCCGCCCCTATGTTTAACCTTTAATAATAAATATATTAACTAGCCAGTCAGGCAAGTAAAAGCTCCAATGTGCTGCACAGTCAAGTGACAAGGCTAAAAAGTGACCATAAACATTGTGTAATCACAGATGATAGGTTAGCTAGCTAAGAGCATTAATACAGACCAAGTGAAATGAACCGTATTACTCTCACTCACTTATTCGGTTGCCGAACAACAAAACTGTACTAGAGCCACAGGGATGCTGGAGCCTATCTCAGCCAACTTTGGACAAAAGACTCACATCCACACCTAGGGGCAATATGGAACAGCCAATTAGCCTACTGTGCATGTCTTTGGACTGTAGGAGGAAACTGGAGTACCCAAAGGAATCCCACGCAAGCACAGGAAGAACATGCAAAAACACCTTTGCCAAGCCTGGGTCTCGAACCCAGGACCTTGCTGCTGTTAGGCAGACGTGCTAAGCACTTTGCCTCCGTGCCGCTCTGAACCGTATTGTCCTCTCCGTATTATGTTTATTACGTAACGTGCATCATGTACTTGCCCTTGAAAAAAAGTCTGGCACGTCACTGGTCAACATTGCAGGTTATAAGCCAGGGCTTTTTGTCTCGTATCAAAAATGTTATTAAAAGTCTGGCTAGTGTCTTTATTTGCTCTCGACATGTTTAGCCCCACGGGGACTATTATATTTAGCAAAAGAGTTATATGACCGCCTTGCGCTACACTTTACTATACTCAGTTTCATCATTGTTTCCATATACCTATGTGTCAGTGATTGTGAAAAGATCATCTGACAACCATGCATGCCAAGTAAAAATAATTTTTCCGTCAACCAGTGCCTTAATGCATTCTCAGTAACCCAGGTAAGGAAATTCCAGAAGCTTTCTGAGACCATTAACCAGTACGAGTCCTACTGGATGTGTATAGTTTAGCAGATGGTAGGATTGATTTATAATAAGAAACTTGCTTTATAGTATCATGGTGTATTGTACTACTGTGAGGTGTAAGTTTGAACATAAACTACATATTCAGTGTATGATTTGTTTCTGCATAAGTAGGACTTAAAACATCATTCCATTTAAACAGAAGCTCAAAAAGTAGATGTTATTTCTTAACTATAAGAGAACCCAACTAAACAAATTACAGAAAAATGTTATATTTAGTAGGGTGGCACGGAGGCGTACTGGTTAACTCTTCCACTTCACAACAAGAAGGTGCTGGGTTTGAGCGCCATGCGTGGTGAGGGTGTTTCTGTGTGGAGATGCATGTTCTCCCCATGCTTGCATGGGTTACCTCCAGGTGCTCCAATTTCCTCCCAAGGCACAAAGGCATGCACTCTGCTAATTGGATATTCTCGATTGCCCCTAGGTGTGAATGTGAGAGTGAATGGCACAATGGCTGTGTGCCTGTGTTGGCCCTGCGATGGTATGGCAAGCTGTTTAGGGTGTACATTGCCCCTGCCCAGAGTCAGCTAGGATTGAGTCCAGCCTCCACACATCCCCAGTGTAAAATGTATTTAATGTTGATAAATGGTCTAATATTACATACCTACGCATGGCAAAAGTATAAAGTGTTAGGGCTACCAGTTGATTTTGAAGGTGAAATCAGTGTCAGGTGTTTCTGGGAAGACCAGACGTGACTGGGTACCCAGATTTATCCCAAGAGGTCTTCCTGTCTGGTACCTTACACCTTTATTGTCATCTATGACTGACCAGGAAGCCTTGAAGTATAATGTTTAAAAGGCCCCTCAACAGGGTTACACCTGTCATTCCACCTTGCCTCCTTTAGCTGGAGTCTACTTCACTGACAAGAAGAATGGGCTCGGTGGCCATACACCTACTATTATAGACTCAACCAGATCACAGTAAAGTACTTTTGTAGTATCTTCTGACACTTTTCCTTTCGGCCCTGGAACTGCTTGACCAAGCCTAAGTGTTCTCCATGCTCAATCTATGCAGTGCATATAATCTGGCGCATATTGCCAAGGGGATGAGTGGAAAACTGCCTTTTAACACCACCTCAGGCCAAGATAAATACTACGTAATGCCATATGGGCTATCTTATGGGCCAAGAATATTCCAGCGTTTGATAAACAATGCGTTAAGAGACATGTTGGGGAAATTCGTCATAGCTTACATAGATGACTTCTTGATCTACTCCCCTGACCTACCACATGAAAAGTGTCCTAGCCTGGCTTCTCAACCTAAAAAAAAATTACGAATTCAATGTTCATCAAGTGTTATTCTTGGGCTATATTATACCATCCGTTCAGAGGGAGTGGTTATGGATGAGAACAAGGTCTCTTCAGTCACCACATGGCCCATTTCCACCCCCATCAAGGGGCTCCAACTTTTTCTGGGTTTTAGTAATCTCTACCAACTGATCAGAGGCTTCATTTCAATAACGGCATCCCTGGTTCCTGAAGTGCTCAAGTGGAATACAGCAGTCCAGGAAGCATTCACATGCCTCAAGTCAGCCTTTACCTACCTCAAGTTTAGCTCTTGTCCTGAAACAGCCTGATACATGAAACCATTAATCAGTGAAGTACATGCTTCAGAAACGGCAGTGGGAGTAGTACAGACTCAGAGAATTGGCTAGAAGCCCAAGATGCACAGAGTAGCTTGATTTTCCAAGAAAATGACACCCACAGAGCGGAACCATGGCATTGGTAACTGTGAGCTTTAGCGAGTCATGTCACTAGCTACAGTTGGCAGGCATCCAACCACCATTTTTACTGACTGTGACCCTCAGTCAGCCTGTTGGCTGAACCTGCACTATGCCCATTGGGCTTATTCTTCACACACACTTTCAGTTCACTTTTTTATCATTATTTTTTATATTATTTTCCTCTGATACTTTCAATGCACCTTGCTTGTGCATTGCCTTATAAAGGCTACACTTTTGCCTATTAGTCTGGATTTGTTTGCTTTGGTGTCTACATTAAACTCTCCATTACCTTTGCATCTTTCTCAGCCTAAATCTGTGGCATGTGTGGTAGGCAAATACAGAGAGAAACAAGAATTTAGACTTAGCATCCATGGAATAAAATAAAAATAATAATAATATGAGGGCAGCACGGTGGCGAAGTGTTTAGCACATCTGCCTCACAGCAAGAAGGTCCTGGGTTTGATTCCTGGGATCGGGCATTTCTGTGTGGAAACATTCTGTTTTGCATGTTTCCCTGTGCTTGTTAGGGTTTCTTCCAGGTACTCTGGTTTCCTCCACAGTCAAAAAACATGCACAGTTAATTGGCATAAAAAAAAACATAAACAGTTAATTGGTGTGAATGGTTGTGTGTGTTGGCCCTACGATGGTATCTGGCCTCACCCAGAGTTGGCTGAGATGGGCGCCAGCCTCCCCGCGACCCTAATTAGGATTAAGCGGTTCAGAAAATGACATAGAAAATGAATGTATGAATGAAATAATATAAGGATCTTGAAGTAAAACTCTGGCTGGAGCCCATCCCAGCCAACTCTGGGATGAGGGCAGTGTACACCCTGAACAGCTTGCACAGACCATTGCAGGGCCAATACAAACAAAACAATTCATATTCACATTCACACCCAGAGGCAATCAAGAACATCCGTTTAGCCTGTCTATGCATGTCTTTGGACTGTGGGAGGAAACTAGGGCACCCAGAGGAAACCCACACAAGCATAGGAAGAACATGCAAACGCACACACAGAAATGTCTTTGCCAGGCATAGGACCCAAATCCACAACCTTCTTCCTGTGAGGCAGATGTGCTAACCACTACACCAATGTGCTGCCCCAGACAAAATCTTGCACGTCGTAAAAGAATTCTTTGGTTGAGATTGGTCGCCTTGGAATGCAAACAGCACATGATGTGCTTACCAGCAATCGGTTTAGTGCCACCGAGACCAAAACCAGCTGTTGACAAAGTTCTGGCAGCGTCAGATTATGACCGTTGTTATGATACTTGTGTAAAAGACACCAGCAAGAGGATAATATATTATGACACAAACCCCATGAGACAACTATGAATACAGTAGTGGCAATGGAGAAATGCAAACAAGACATGCTAATGGACCGAAAAAGAAATTGTTCAGCTTGTAGAATGTTTCTGTTTGTTTGAGCCGATTTTCCGCACAAGCCCGGATTGTGCTGATTGATGCTGCAAGAAAAATGTAGTCATGTTGTTTAATCACAGGTCTATTGTTAGAGCATTTTTATTGTACAGTATAATTTAACATGGAGGTTTTTCAAACAGTGTGTTGTACAATACGGCCAAGATTATGTTGCGGTTTCAAAATCTTGACATGATTGTCAAAGCCTTAATGTATGACTCATAGGGTCATCTTGTTATACAGAAAAACCTATTTAATTCCAACAGTTTCACATGTGCAAATTTGTTAATATTCAACTAATGAGTTTGGCATGAAAAACCAGATGAGGCTGGATGCAACTGCTGGAATGTTAATAAAAATAAGTGGAAACAGAAAGGAACCAAACACTTTACGAACAATGACAAGAGTAGCAATGTAACACTGTAGCATGGACAAAACCCCGCTGAACAAGAAGGGTTGCTATACAAAGGGAAACTGAAGTGACTCAACTTATATAGGGTCATAATCAAGGACAATGTAACTCATTCATTCATTCATTTGCCAAACCACCTAATCCTAATAGCATTGCGGGATGGCTATCTCCGCCTACTTCGGACGAAGGCTGCATACATCCTGAACAGCACACCAGTCCATCGCGGGGCCGACATGCACACAACCACAATGTAAAACAGGTGATATACATCATGCTGGGGCTGATATGATTTGCAGTCGACGCGCATAGTAGAAGCAATGAGCGATGAGCAACCATGTAAAGTCAGTGAAAGTCAGCAAAACAGGTGATGACAGGTGAAATTTTCTCAAATGACGTTAGACTGAGCTGAGCTTTCAGGTGGCGCGGTTTAAGCTACTACTAATCAGAGCTTAAAGATACTGTTGATTGACAGATGTCGTCAAACACTGAGGTCTCCAAAACATTTTTTCATAGGAGACAACAAAAACAAGTTTATTTATACCACCTACATCCAACGGAAGAGCAGCTCATTATTGCTGTGTGTAAATATCCTGTGCTTAACAAATGCACACAGATATTT
This sequence comes from Neosilurus mollespiculum, assembly GCA_030014195.1. Classification (NCBI taxonomy): domain Eukaryota; kingdom Metazoa; phylum Chordata; class Actinopteri; order Siluriformes; family Plotosidae; genus Neosilurus; species Neosilurus mollespiculum. The sequence continues at coordinate 24,435,356 of JAQMYF010000008.1, forward strand.
TACACGGATAATAACCGGAAATCTGATGCTTGGGTCCATGTTTCTGAAACAGTTGGCATGTCCCGTGAGTGTATATTTATAAACGTTTATTTGGAGCTAGGGTGGCACAGTGAAGTGGTGGTTAGTATATCTGCTTCACAGCAAGAAGGTCCTGGGTTCGAGTCTAAACTAAACTACTACACCCTAATGATAATATAAGCTATTTATTAGTGAACTAGCTGGATACTGCTTACAGATCAACACTTCCTGCAGAGAACTAGCTAGGTACTGCTCACGGTCTTACTCAGAAACATTTGAAAGCGGTCAACATGCAAAAGGGTTACATAGGAAACGAGAGCTGGTGATGAGTGTTTTGCTAAGCAACTCACTTGACTTGGAGAGCGATTTACTTGTCATCACTTCCTGTGTGTATGCCCCTTTAACTGAAGGTGCTGCCTTCATCATTACGTCAAATTATACAAACGATATGTGGGTTAATATCAGGGTTGACTGACACTGAAATTCTTCCATCACGGTGGAATAGCGGTTAGCGCTTCCACCTCACAGCTCAAGTGTCCTGGGTTTTAGCCTCTTGCCTGGCAAGGGCGTCTGCACGCGTGGAGTCTGCACGTTCTCTCAGTGCTTGTGTGGGTTTCCTCAGGGCACTCTGGTTTCCTTCCCTAGTACAAAGACATTCATGTTCGGCTAACTGCGGATTCCTTTATGCGTGCGTGTGAGTGGGAATAGTTGTGTGTTTGTGTGTGTGATGGCCCTGTGATGGTCTGATGAGATTTTCAGGGTGTACCTCGCCTTGGCCTGGAGTCAGCTGGGATGACATGACATCCTTCCATTTTTAATTTGTACAAATGTCCCATTACATGTGCTAACTAGGCTAATTTGTTATACTTCAAACAAATTGGCTTGTTCAAATATATAAATTTAAGATAATAAGATAATGATTATGATAATTTGTCCATGGCTGAATCTCAGTAGCCTATTGAATATTCTTCCATCCATGTGTCCAACCAGAACACTACTTCACTGAAAGGCTTTTATAAATAGTTCTCCTTAAGTGCTCCAATTTTGGGATAAATGAATAAATACAGCAACATCCTGTACTGTTTAAGAAATTAAGGAACAAACCTTGGAGGTACCTTGTTCCGCTCTCAGATCATTTGTGCCAAGTACTGGGCCACTTCTTTCCAGTGGCTGTGACTGATTTTGCTGAACTGAATGCTGGCTTTTCAGGTTGGCCTTATGGGCTTCTAGTGGAAAAAGCCAGCTAGCAGTGGTTAGCATAATATTTAGACCATTTACTAGCATGAATCTATGATTATTTTGGTCAAAGGAAAGGGGTGTGTATGGCCCCGTTGGCATTTTCTTTTTTCTTTTTTAATTTGGCACGTCAATGCTGCAAGGTAATGAAATTGATTACAATCTGCAGGAGAGCACTGCTGTTGGACTCCATTAGCTTGCAGAGGTTTCGCTGAGGCTGTCGTCAGTTCCATGGACCAGAGCCATGGAATTCACTGCTCTCTTAAATTAAATCCTTTAGCATCCGCATCTGGTGGGGAGAGAGAGAGAGAGAGAGAGAGAGAGAAGGAGAGAGAGAACAAAGTTGCAGATAATACCCCTATAGTTCTTCAGCTTGGCTCCTTCTGTCTGCATTGTTTAGCACTCCAGATGTTATGTCTGAGACATGGTATCTGAAGAAAAACATGCAAAAAAATAGTCCGATGAATGCTCTCATATCCTATTTCCCTCAGTATGAAGTTTGTTTGCATTGAGGATTAACTTACCCAAACTTCCCATGTTTGAGGGCTGGAGAGACTCTTTGCCTGAATATTGACTTTGGCTAAGCCGACGCTGGATGTCCATAGTCTTTGAGCTCTCCTGCTAACTGCTGGCCACGTACATTGCACGCTACATAACATGCATCAACAGTTCTGCAGTACTACATCAGGATCTTCATAATATCTAGAATATTTTGTTAAGTCATACAGTGCCTTGCATAAGTATTCAACTACTTTGAACTTTTCCACATTTTGAAGTGTAACAACCCAGAATGAAAATGGACATAGCTGGAATTATATGTCAGGGATCTACCAGTAAAAATAGTCATGATTGCAGAAGTATTCACCTCTGTTGCTAAGAAACCCATAACTTTGTTCTGGAACTAGAGTCACATAAGTAGATGAATGCAGTTGCCCTCTGTCCAAGCGAAGTGTCATGTAGGAGTTATTAAAATAAAACTCTGGAAAGTTTTTAGTCAGGGGTTGGTTTAAATGCAGCCAAATTTTGAGCATTCTGAAAACCTCACAGCAAGAAGGTCCTGGGTTCGAGACCCGGGGCTCGGCGGGGGCCTTTCTGTGTGGACTGTGCATGTTTTTTTCCCCATGCTTATGTGGGTTTCCTCTGGATACTCTGGTTTCCTCCCACAGTGCAAAGATGTACACATTAGGCTAACTGGCTGTTCCAGATGTGATTGTGAGTGTGAATGGCTGGTCCTGCAATGGACTGGTGAGCTGCAATGGACCCCGTCTTTTCCCAGAGTCAGCTGAGAGAGGTTACAGCAACTTGTAAGCCTGGAATTTAGTAAATAAATGATTAAACGACAATCTTTGAACTCTGAAAATACATGTTTAAATAAATTGCACAACTTCGTTTACAGAAATTTCCAAAATTAATTATTTAATTAGGCGGCCCAATTGCGTAGTGGTTAGCACGTCCACCTCACAGCACAAAGGTCTGGGCGTTTGTGTGTGGAGCTTGCATGTTCTCCACGTGTTTGCATGGGTTTCCTCTGGGTAATCCACTTTCCTCCCACAGTCCAAAAACATTCACGTTAGGGGAAAAAATGTCTTTCTTGGGCATAGCCTTGAATGAAGCACGCTGTCCTGAGACAGTTGATTGTGATAACAGATAAATAATAAAAAATAGATAAAGAGAGCTAAAATCTAACATCAATCCTTAGAATAACAAATTGCTGCCTCGGTGGTGCAGTGGCAAGCACATCCTCCTCACAGCAAGAGGGTCCTGGGTTTAAGACCCAGGCTCGGCAAGGGCATTTCTGTGTGGAGTTTGCATGTTCTCCCTGAGCTTGGGTGTATGTGTTGGCCCTGCGATGGTCTGGCGGGCCGCTCAGAGTGTATCCTGCCTTTGCTCAGTGTCAGCTGAGATAGGCTCCAGCTTCCCCGTGACCCTAATAGGATTAAGCGGTGTGAGTGATTGAGTGATTATGTAAATAATTAAACAGATGCCTCAACAATATGGTCAATAATTGAGATAATATATATATATATATATATTTA
>JAQMYF010000008.1:24451190-24464792 GCA_030014195.1 Neosilurus mollespiculum
CTGAGATGGGCGCCAGCCTCCCCGCGACCCTAAGTAGGAATAAGCGGTTCAGAAGATGAATGAATGAATGAATATACTAATTAACTTCTGAAAAAATAAAAATAGGTACATCTACAAATCATAGGTGCATCCATTTGCATACATTTAAAAAAAGAGCCCAGTCATACATTTGAAAGAAAGAATACCACACCATATATTCATATGTAAAATAGTTCCATATTGCTCATGAAAACACAGGGTGGACACATGACTTTTTGCCACTTGTCACATTACACTGATGCTCCCCTGTGTGCAGAGTTATTGCTTTTTTATTTATTAGAAACAGACATAAACTATGCATATAAGTTTTTATTAAGGTTCAGTTTAATTACCTTTTGAAGGTGCTAATTCACTAATGAATAACCAATGTTAATTTCCATTATCAGTTCATTTTTGCTGGAAATGAAGGCTTCCTGGTGAAAGCATTTAGCTCACGGGCTTAGTATCTCATACTCAGCTGTTTTACATCTTGTTTTGGTTCTGTATTTGTTTACAGTAACAATAACAAGACCGCATGTCCAGAGGAATGATCTTGTGCATGCACAATAACTTGGCAGCTCAACACTGATTCATAGAAAGTGGAAAAGACTGAGATCAAGTGAAGAGGGCATATGATTTCAAGAGAAATAAAAAGGGGCAGCATGGTGGCATCATGGTTGGCATGTCCGCCTCACAGCAAGAAGGTCCTGGGTTCGAGTCCTGGGCTGGGGTGTTTCTGTGTGGAGTGTGCATGTCCTCTTCATGCTTGTGTGGGTTTCCTCCGGGTACTCCAGTTTCCTCCACCAGTCCAAAGACATACACATTAGGCTAATTGCCTGTTCCAAATTGCCCCTAGGTGTGGATGTAAGTGGGAATGGCTATGTCTGTTGGCCCTGCGATGGTCTGGTGAGTTGTTCAGGGTGTACCATGCCTTTGCCCAATGTCGGTTGAGATGTGTTCCAGCTTCCCTGCGACCCTAGTAGGATTAAGCAGCTTGGTAAATAAGTGAGCGTGAGATGAGAAATAAAAAGGATGGCAGTGTTTACTAATATCCCAGTTGCCCCAGTTGTAGGGGTCATTGACACTCACATACAGGAGTAAGCAAATTGTTATAGAAAGATGTTGAGGCCGATTTAATTTTATTTCCAAGAGATAACACTATAATTTATGTTTATTTAATATGCCTGGTATGTGAATGGGCCCCTTTACAAATATGGACCAAGCCTCTCGGAGATCAGGTCTGCTTGCTTCCATCAGTTACTCAAGAGCTTCTGGGATAAGAGGCAAGGGAGACTGATATTTTACAGTTTTACTTGGTTTAATCCTTAATAATTTATAATCAATGGTTTTGTCTAGTTAGCTATGTGAGGTCTAATACGATGGGATACCTGGCTGAGAACATAACTAGAAAATGTTAGATCTATAAGATACGCCATGTTGCGACCTTCTCCAAATTGTCATCCATTTGCTTGGTGCTATAGCAGCTTATGTAGTAGCTTTGGTTGTTCGATTTTTTAAGGTGCTGTTCAACAAAGTTGTAGCTCATACTCCATGACTCACATAGAGCTGTTGCAGTAGAAGTGTATTAAAAGTTCCTCCACGGTGAGTCAGCCATGGCTATTTGCATTGTTTCTTAATCATTTTTGACTTGGGTTGTGACTTTCTCTGCCAATCCTCCTCAGTGGGTCTGGAGCAGATTATCAAGGTCAGTATGGGAATCCATGGATGTCTGGTCATCCCGGCATGTTCCCTCTGTGATTACATCGTGTAGTGAAGTAAAGCAGACTTAAGCACAGGCTTGTTCCATCTGCTGCCAGCGAGCGTGCTAGAGTTTCGAATTTAAGAGAACAATTATTTAGCTGCATCTCTCCTTGAACACAGCAAGAAGTTCTTTATGTTCCCAGACAGCAATTTAAAACACAAATCCCAGAAACACAAGGAATGTCAAAGAATAGGTACAGGCCAGGTGAAGAGTAAACTTAATTTACTGTTTAATGAGGAAGAAAAAAAAGTAACAACAGAGATCAAAACCTGAATAACAACACAGAATTAAAAGGCGTGAAATCATCAAGTGTAAAGCTGAATGACTGTCTGGGTTATTTATAGGTTGACTTGTGAACAGGTGTGCATAGTTAGAGGTTTGGTGAGCTTGAACATGCAATTGAATCGTGTAACCTGGTTTGTAATCTGTGGTGTGGGTGGGAGTACACTGGCCATATCATGACAATCACTGATGCCTAGCAAAGACTTGAACAGATAAAAGGGCAGTAATTTATGTGCTTAATATTGTTCGTATTTTTATGAGATTTTATTAAAAACACAAACTGAAAGTACATCATTTTTGTTACATAATATTTCTGATTTGCTCTATAGGAACTGGTGGTGGGCCAGGCCTGATGCAACCAGGTGTTTTTCATGGATACCCTCTGAAATCTCCAAAAACCTCCGGTATAATGCTTACTTAAACCTAATTATAATCCTCATATACCAGTAAAAGGCAGCATGGTGGCGCAGTGGTTAGCACGTCCACCTCACAGCAAGAAGGGCTGGTTTTGATTCCCAGGCATGGGGTTTTTCTGTGTGGAGTTTGCATGTTCTCCTCTTGCTTGCGTGGGTTTCCTCCGGGTATTCCGGTTTCCTCCCACAGTACAAAAACATGCACATTAGGCTAATTGGCTGTTCCAAATCACCCCTAGGTGTGCATGTGAATGGTTGTGTGAGAGCCCACAAAATATTCACTTGCTCGTCCCCACATGAGCGTTTTTTCAGGATATTCAGTCATTGGCAACAGAATCTCCAGTTTCAGGCAACCCGTGTCCACTATGCACTGGATGTTAGTAAACATGTTGACTGGTGTTTACCATGGGACAGGGGACATCGAGGTGTTCCCTCTCTATTCTAGTATATTTTTTCAGTGTTCACAAAGTTTCAGCCTCATTATGGACACCACATGCGCTGCTATGGCTACTAGGTTATTTTAACTGTGTTGATCTGTAGCACTTGTAACTATAATGTTCTATACAGTTCTACTCCTGCAAATAAACTCTATTATATTGTTGTTGTATTAGAGGTAATACACTATATGTATTTGAACTCTCCATGATTTACTGTATGTAGTTAATCAGCAGAGCAACACGGTGGCATAGCGGTTAACATGACCACCTCACAGCAGGAAGGTCTTGGGTTGAACTTCCAGGCTCAGGAGTTTCTGTGTGGAGTCTGCATGTTTTCCCCATGCATGTGTGGAATCCTCCGGGTATTCCGGTTTCCTTCCACAGTCCAAAGAGATGCACATTAGGCTAATGAGCTGTAACAAATTGCCCCTAGGTGTGAGTGTAAGTGTGAGTGGTGTGTGTGTGTTTTGGCCCTGCGATGGTTTGGCGAGCTGCTCAGAGTGTACCCCACCTTCACCCAGTGTCCCAGCAACCCTAGTTAGATTAAGTGGTTCAGCAAATGAGTGAGTGAATGAGTGAGTTAGTCAACAAGAAAATAACTATTGTGTTTGCCATTCATTACTAAAAAACAATCTTTTATAATTATTATTATTATAATTTTTATTATTTATGTACCAAGACCATTGTTGATTTTCCTGTGAACAAGCTGTCTTTTTATTCCAAACCACAATTTGCGCAAGATCAAAGGAAACTATAATGGAAGGCGAAAGGTAATGTTTGGAGATGGAAATATCCAATTTTTTAGAGGAACACCAGCTTGAATTATTTAATGTTTCCCAGGTTTTGGGAACATTAGATCATGCTTTAATTGGACTCAGCTGCATTTGCTCTACTCAGTTTTACACAGATCCAGGGTTTCTTTCGAGATTTCATACTTAAAGAATGACCTTTAGGTGTAGAGTAGGATCTTAAACCAAACCTGTAGAATCATGAAAAATCTAATATATACCATGCACTTACTAACCCCAACACAAATGTAAATTGAGAGTACATTGTTTATGGACAAATGTCTGATTACTAAAAACGTATAGTGCATATGCAGCTGTGTACTATAGATGTATTACCATTAAGTAACATAATAGTGTTGGCAATCCCTGTTCTCTAATGAGGTCCTCAGTTCTATTACATCATCTGTTGTTCCAGTAGGTGGATCCCCTTATGCTGGAGGCAAACTTCCATATGGTATAGTGACCCTCCTTCAAGTACTTGCATGCATAAGCTGTGTTATAATTTATTCATTTATTATCTGTTGGCATGTTGGCTCACTCTCACATGCTATGCTTCAGGTTATGGTGGCTTTGGTACTGGTGCAGGATTACCTGGTGGTAAAGGAGGACCTGGCTCTATGCCAGGATACCCCACTGGCACTGGTGTGTGGCACTGGCACAAGTGAATGCAATCAGAACACCGCTGCATTTAGCACTGGCTGCAGATTATTTTTTTTAACACACATTCAAGCAATACATGAAGCTAAAATGCATGGATACTGGCTGATTTGCCCTCTTTGTATCTAGGTGTGGGGAACTTAGGTGTTTCAGCTGCACAGGCCAAAGCTGCTAAGTACGGTAATGTCTCACCTTCATTTCAAAGCTTGATAGCACTGCATGGTTACATTTCCACATAATGCAAAAAAACAAATCAGATGATAGGAAAATATGCCTGAAGCAATTTGAAGGCTTGAGCTGTTCATAATTGATAGCAGTGCATCCTTTGTATGAACCGTGCGGTCTTACTATAATGTGGTCTCACTATAACTCACTGGCTATATTCACTTTGTGTGTTCAAGTTTAATGTCATATTTTTTGTAGGCCCTGGAGCTGGCTTAGGTGGGTTTGGAGGTGTTCCTGGAGCCGGTGGACTTTACCCAGGTGTTGGAGGTGAAAAAATGAGCACACAGATATATAGTCAATCTTAAAACATTTAATAATACCTTACATTGCATGGCACTAAAATAGTTATATTAGAGGCAGTATTGGTTAAGGGGTTCAAACCTGAACATTGTCAAGCTGCCACTGATTGACCTTGAGTAAGGCACTTAACTCTGTCTTCTACAGGATAGAATTATAGAAAGAATTTCACTGTACTTTGATATATCTATGGAAAAAATAAAGCTCTTTTTTCTATTTGATCAGGTGTAGGTGGTCTCACTCCTGCTCAAGCTAAGGCTGCTAAATATGGTAAGTCAAAAAGTTAATAATATTGTATGGCATGAAGGATTAAAGATAATTGTACACTAATACATGGATTTATCAGGTGCTGGTGCTGGATTAGGTGGAGTTGGAACTGGTGCTGGTTTAGGTGGTCTAGGTGGCATAGGACCTGGAGCAGTTTATCCTGGAACAGGAGGTGAGAAGTTGAATCATCTAACTGTGCTCTCAGATACCACAATCCTACCTGCATTTTAACCACTTCTCAAGCAGTACTCTGACTCACTCCTGAGGCCATGACATTTTGCAAATTTCAATGCTTCAATTTGCAGTACTTCATGCACACGATATTTTTAACATAATGAATGAAGTTGATTCTAACCAGCTCTTATGTGTTTGATTTTTAAATTGGGGAGGTGCAGGAGGACTCACCCCTGCTCAGGCTAAAGCTGCAAAATATGGTAACTTATAAAGTTAATAAAGTTGCATGGTACAAAATATTGGCAATAATGATACATCGCTAATACACTTTATGGATTTGTTAGGTGCTGGGGCTGGATTAGGTGGAGCTGGAACTGGTGCTGGTTTAGGTGGTCTTGGTGGCATAGGAGGACTTTATCCAGGAACAGGAGGTGAGAAGTTTATTCATTCATTCATTTTCTGAACTGCTTAATCCTAAGGGTGAGGTGAGAAGTGATATCTAATTCTGCTCTTAAGTACCAGTATCTTATCAATATTTTTAACCAGTTTTCAAGCAAAACATCATGCTGGCTCATCTTATAGTCTGTAGACTGCAATGCTACAATTTGGGACACAGACGCGTAGTGGTTAGCACTCTCGCTTCATAGCAAGAAGGTTGGGGTCTGGGTTAGGGGTCTTTGTGAAGTTTGCATGCTGTCCCCTTGCTTGCATTGGTTTCCTCCAGGTGTTTCACTTTTGTTGCACAGTTCCCACAAGTTGGTTATTCCAAATTGGCCTTAGGCTTGATGCAAAGTGACCCCCCCCTGAATTATACAGCCAAAAGTCTCTCTGGTAAAGAGAAAAATGACTATAGTCTTTTTTATAACTTCAGCTCATGAATGAATTAATGCTAAAAAATTAGCAGTACTTCATGTCTATGACAGATTTACCATAATAAATATAGCTGATCCTAACCAGCTTTGTGTTTTAATCAGGTGCAGGAGGACTCACCCCTGCTCAGGCTAAAGCTGCTAAATATGGTAACTTATAAAGTTAATAATGTTGTATAGTACAAAGTATTAACGAAAATGATACAATGATACTACATTTTATGGATTTATCAGGTGCCAGTGCTGGATTAGGTGGAGCTGGAACTGGTGCTGGTTTAGGTGGTCTTGGTGGCATAGGAACTGGTGGAGTTTATCCTGGAACAGGAGGTGAGAAGTGAAATTGTCTAATTGTACTAGTATATTTTTAACTACATTTCAAGCAATATAACATGCTGGCTCAGTCTGATGGTCAGGAGGTTTTGCAAATTGTAATGTTGTGATTTGTGGCAGCATGGTGTTGAAGTGGTTAGCCCTCTTGCCTCATAGTAATAAGGTCCTGGTTTCAATGAATGCATTTCTGTTTGGATTTTGCATGTTTTCCCAGTGCTTGCTTGGGTTTCCTCTGGGTGCTCCGGTTTTCTTCCCAGTCCAAAGATACGGACAACGTTCATATTTATGTAGTAATAACATTCATGAAATGTATCAGCCAGAATGTAGGCCTCATTATAGCACAAAGACAGCACTTGTTAACCTGGTAAATTGTTAACCTGGTAAATGAGCTACAGCTGTCCCCTTGCTTGTGTTACTTGACCCTAGTGCAGCTTATGACACTATTGATCATAAACTTCTCCTTGACAGTTTAGAAAATGTTGTTCGAGTTAACAGAATAGCCCTTTCCTGGTTTAGATCCTATTTAACTGACTGTTATTAGTTTGTAAATGTAAATGGTGACTTCTCTGTCTATTCTAATGTTAACTTTGGTGTTCCACAAGGTTCTGTTTTAGGCCTGCTGCTTTTTTCTATACATGCTCCCTTTGGGGAATAATATTTATGAACATGGTATTAGCTTTTACTTTTATTTTCACTCCCACAGCTGTATACTTCACCAAAGCCAGATGAGAGATACCAGCTTAATAAAGTTGTGAAATGTATAAAGGACATTAGATACTGGATGCTTGCTAACTCTTATTAAATTCTGATAAGACAAAAGTTCTTTTGCTTAAACGGCGAGCAGATTGAAATAAAGTTTCTGATTATGTAGTAACTTTAAATGGTGCTTCAGTTTCAATATGTGCAGCAGTAAAGGACCATGGTGTGATAATTGACCCCAGTCTTTCATTTGATGCCCCTGTAGATAATATTACTTAGATAGCCAGGCTTCTTAGTGATACCTCGTATAATGAAGGCTACTTCAGGGGGCAGAGCTTTCTCTTATAAAGCCACACAGTTATGGAACAGCCTTCCATTTAATGTTCAGGACTCAGACACAGTCTCAGTGTTTAAAAATAGGGTTTCCCTTCTGAGTCTGGTTCCTCTCAAAGTTTCTTTCTCATTTCGTCTGACAGAGTGTTTCGTGCCACTGTCGCCACAGGCTTGCTCATTAGGGATGTGTAGGGTTTACAGAAAAAAATTTGAAGTTTAAACAGTTTACCAAATTTGTTTTAATCTGAAAAGTTGCTTTGAGATGAAGATAATTGTAAAAGCACTATACAAATAAAATTTAATTAAGTTGAATTGAATAGATAAATATGGTCCTAGTTTGGACTACAAGCTCATGAATGAATGAATGAATGCTAGAATGCCATACTTGCCCATGACAGTTTTATCATAATAAATATGAATGATTCTAATTAGCTATTTTGTTTCTATGCATCTTTTGAAAGGTGCAGGAGGACTCACCCCTGCTCAGGCTAAAGCTGCAAAATATGGTGAGTTATAAAATTAATAAGTCTGCATAGCACAAAGTATTGAAGATAATGATACACTGATACTATGTCTTATGGATTTATCAGGTGCTGGTACTGGTGCTGGATTAGGTGGTCTTGGTGGTGTAGGCCCTGGAGGAGTTTATCCGGGTAAAAAGTGAAATCGTCTAAATCTGCTCACAGGCACCACTATCTTATTTATATTTTTAACCATGTTTCAAGCAATACAACACACTGGGGGCAGTGGTAGCCTGGTGGTAGGGTGCTGGATTACTGATCCCAAGGTCAAGGGGTTCAAGCCCTACTATCAATGGGTTGTCACTGCTGTCCCCCCAGTAGCTAACTGGGTTAGCAAAGGCCAGCCTTTGGTATGTAAAAGAACCATTGCTGATTTCCGTCAAGAGTAGGCTGTATAGCTGTCAGCATGTTTCTGTCCTGCAATCGCCTGGCGAGCTGTCCAGGGTGTACTCTGCCCTCGCCCAGATTCAGCTGAGATGGGCGCCAGCCTCGCTGCGACTCTAATTAGGATTAAGCAGTTCAGAAAATGAAGGAATGAATGAACAACACACTGGCTCAGTCTTATGATGATGAGGTTTTGTAAATTGTAGTGGTATGATTTGTGGGATGATGTGGTTAGCACTCTTGCCTCACAGCAAGAAGGTCCTAAGTTTGAGCTAGTGGTCAGCAAGGGCATTTTTGTGTGGAGTAAGCATGTTCTCCCAATGCATGGGTGGATTTCCTCTGGAAGCTCCGGTTTCCTTCCACAGTCCAAAGACAGGCACATTAGGCTAATTGGCTATTCCAAATTGCCAAATCTCTAGGTTATCTCAAGTTATATTACAAGCAGTCTCTCTGATGAAGTGAGACATGTCTGTGGTCCTAGTTAGGACTGTGGCTCATGTATGAATGAATAATCCATGCACATGACAGTTTTTATCATATCAATAAAGTTTATCATATTAAATATAGTTGACCCCAATCACCTATTTTGTGTTTAATATTTTTATTTGGTAGGTACAGGAGGACTCACCCCTGCTCAGGCTAAAGCTGCAAAATATGGTAAGTTATAGAAATAATAAAGTTGTATAGTACAAAGTACTGAAGATAATGATACTACATATTATCAATTTATCAGGTGCTGGTGCTGGATTAGGTGGAGCTGGCACTGGTGCTGGTTTAGGTGGTCTTGGAGTTTATCCTGGAACAGGAGGTGAGAAGTGGAATTGTTTAATTCTGCTCTGTGGCATAGTCTAACATAATTCAACAATATAACAGTAAGTCATGCTAGAGAACTTCCATTAAACCCTCAGACCTTTCCTATTGCATTAACTATGAATGTGAAACGTACTCTAACTCTCTATTTACACCAGTGCTAATCAGCTTCAAGTCAGCGATAGAATTGACATGGATGGATGGAGTCATACAGTTCTGCTGCAATGTGAAAAATGTCATGCCCATGACAGTTTTATTACAATAAATATAATTGATTCTAATCAGCTTTTTTGTGTTTAATGTTTTAATTTGGTAGGTGCAGGAGGACTCACCCCTGCTCAGGCTAAAGCTGCAAAATATGGTAGGTTAATAAAGTTGTATGGCAAAAATATTGACGATACTGATACATCGCTAATACACCGTATGGATTTATGAGGTGCTGGGGCTGAATTAGGTGGAGCTGGAACTGGGGCTGGTTTAGGTGGTCTTGGTGGTGTAGGAACTTGAGGAGTTTATCCAGGAACAGGAGGTTAAAATCGTTTAAATCTACTCACAAGTACCACTATCCTACTTATATTTTTAATCAGGTTTCAAGCAATACAACACTCTGTCTCAGTATTATGGTTATGAATTTTTGCAAATTGTTGTGCTATAATTTCAGTGGCATGGTGGTGTACTGGTGTAAGGACTCTCACATCACAGCAGAAGATCCTGAGTTTGAGCATTTCTGTGTGGAGTTTGCATGTTCTCTCCATGCATGTATGGGTTTTTTATGGGTGTTTCGTTTTCCTTCCACAACCGTCAGACATGCACGTTAGGCTAATTGGCTGTTCTAAATTGTTCCTAGACTCAATTCAGTGTGGCACCCCTTAAGTTAAATAGCCTATAGTTTTGCCAGCGAAGAGAGATGTCTATGGTACTAGCTAGGACTGTGGCTCATAAAAGAACGAATGCCCGGAATTTTTGCAAAGCTTCATGACAGTTTAATCATAATGAATATAATTGATTCTAACCAGCTATTTTCTGTTTAATGTTTTAATTGGGTAGGTGCTGGAGGTCTCACTCCGGCTCAGGCTAAAGCTGCAAAATATGGTAACTTATAAAGTTAAAAAAGCCACATGGCACAAAGTACTGAAGATAATGATACACCATTCATACATTTTATTGGTTTATCAAGCACTGGTGCTGGGTTAGGTGGAGCTGGTCCTGGTGCTGGTTTAGATGGTCTTGGTGGTGTCGGAACTGGAGGGGTTTGTTTAGGAACAGGAGGTGACAAGTGGAATTGTCTTATTCTGCTCTCAAGAAACACTATCTTACCTGCAGTACCCCTTTTCAAGCAATACAACACCCTGAGTCTTATGGTCAAACTGTAATTCTATAATTTGCAATACTGTATGCCCATGGCAGTTTTATCATAACACCTTTACCATTTTGTGTGTGTGTGTGTGTGTGTGTGTGTGTGTGTGTGTGTGTGTGCGGTATTATTTGGTAGGTACAGGAGGACTCACCCCTGCTCAGGCTAAAGCTGCAAAATATGGTAATCATAACTTTTCTTGTTACATCTTTGTAACTTCACTCTTCCCCAGTCTTCTTCAACTGCACTCTTCCCCAATGCATGGACACATCTCACAGCTGTAAATGCACAGTAGCCTACCTAAATGGCAGTGTAACTGAGTAGCATACCTAAATACCGCTCATACCAACTGTACAGTGACATACTGTTTAGGGCATAACCTATAGACATGGTGCCTAAATGAGCTAGCCACCTAACAATATGTAGCTATCTAAAATATACACTGATCAGCCATAACAGTAAAATCATCAAGACCACTGACACCTGACGTGAATAACATTGTTTAGATTGTTACAGTGGCACCTGCCAAAGAGTAGACACAGTTAATGTGTTAGAAGCAGGAAAAATGGATGAAGGGAACAGGGCTGCTCTGATCGCTTGATGTATACGTACAGAACAGATATAGTTTCACCAGAGCCTCATAACTGTGTGTATGTATGCCACTCAACAACATTCCAATCATTTTATATTGTGTTCTCACTGCTGTTCAGAGAAAACAGTCCTCTTCCTCAAATGATTGTGCCAATCTCTAAATTAGCATATATTTCTGATCATACTGTATGTGTATTAGTGCTGTGGTCTTAATCTGAATCAGTCTATCCTCTGTCGCACAGCAAGTTCTAAAACAAAGTAAATCAAGATTGCTGGTCCCTTGTTGCCCTTAAAATAAGTTTAAATTCAATACAATTCAAAAACAATGTTTTGTTATAAAATCTGTTTTCACTCTGTCGGAATTCTTGATATGAACTGTAATGTTTAGCATGCTAGCTAATCCCAACACAATAGGTTAAAAATACACATTTGGCACTGAGAACAACATTTTTCCCAAAAACAAGCTGAAATATGGACTCATCTGTCTATAGAACATGGTTCCACTGTATTTTACTCTATTTAAGTAATTTCTAGCCCATGTGGTTATATTTGTCACAGTAGCATGACAGCTTCTCAGGCAGTGCTGCCCAAGGGCCAGAATTTCGCATATGTTCAACAGTGGTATGTAACATCGCCCTTATGCAATTATATGTTCAAATTCCTTGAATATTTTAGGAATATTATGTACTGAGATCTTGAAAGACCTAAATTCTCTGTGGTCTTGCACTGAGAAATATTCCTGTTGAACTGAATAACAATTCTTTCACAAACTTTGGCACAAAGGGGTGACCCACTGCCCATCCTTGCTTGCAAAGACTAATCCTTTGGTGGATGCTGTTTTTATATTCAGTAATAACAATCAGTGTGCCTATTGTGGAATGTTCCAAAATGGTGTTACTTTAATATTCTGTAAACTTTTTCAACATATTTTAACTTTTGTTGAGTGTGTTGCAGGCATCAGTCAAATTAAGTTGGACATTTGAAAATATTGAACATCATTTCTCTGCACTTTTATCAGATAAATAAAGGTTCACATTAACAAATCACAGATTTTAGTTTTTTTATTGCATTTGAAAGATATCCCAATTTTTTAAATGGGGTTTGTACATACTCTTGGTTTCAACAACCATAAAACTATATTACAAAGATATCACACCTACTCCTACTACCAACTGTTACTAGATCTGACTTATTCTTTTGACACTTCTCCAAGGTGCTGGAACTGGTTCATTTTTGGGAGGTACAGGTGGAGTTCCAAGAGCAGGAGTTTACCCTGGTGTAGGAGGTAAGCCAAAATCATTCGTCCTACAATAATGTATTAAGTAATATTGTCTCAGTTACCAGTTATTTATTCATCAATATTTACATTGCTTTGACAAATAAGTTTTAGATACATACAGTACACCTAATATTTGTTAGCTGGGTTTGCCTTGTTGCTTTTGGTAGCCATACTTCATGATTCTGGCAGAATTCTAATGATCACCATAAGATATAAATATTCACCACTGTTATAGACAAATTGCACTTGAATTTGTTGATTTCCTGGCATGGACTTGAATTTTAGGCACATATTTTCAATAATATCCAGTTCTAGACTTTGAGAAGGAATTCCTAAAGCTTAATGTGAACCTGCATTATCCTTTTTACAATACCCCTGGCCTCACAAGCTAAAATTGGCCCCTTGAGCAGAAATTAATTAATGTAGAAGTTATATAATTAATAATTGTCCACTAGTCATGACATTGGCTTGCTGATGCTTATGACCACTCTTTCTTCAGCTCTAAGCATTTTAAGGGTTTTCTTACATGTACCGCCCTTTAATATCCCCACAATATTTCATCGGGGTTCAAATCTGGGCTTTTACTCCGCAATTCAACAACACTATTTTATATTTCCTTTTTGCGCCATTCCTTGGTGGATTTGCTAGAGTGCTTAGGATCATTATGGTGTTGAAAGGTCCACCTTTGTTTCAATCTCAGCTTTCAGACAGATGGCCTCACGTTATATTCAAGCAATTTGCAGGTGCTGAATTAACTGCAAGCTGCATAGACCCTGAGGCAAGAAAACAACCCCAATCAATAACATTTCCACCATCATGCTTCACATGCTTCGTTTCTGTGTGGCGTTTGCATCTTCTCCCTGAACTTGTATGCGTTTCCTCTGGGTACTCCAGTTTCCTCCCACAGTCCAAAGACATGCACATCAGGCTAATTGGATATTCTCGAAGGCCCTTTGTGAGGTCCCGTCAGAGTAACAGTACTTACTGCGTAACAGTACGATCTGGCCAGACATGGACTCAGCGGACAGAGATCCAGTCGATCAGGCGCTCACCTCCCAGGAGCAAAGGCTTAATGCCCATGAGACCGAGCTGAAGACCATAGTAACGGGAGT
>JAQMYF010000008.1:24471870-24482733 GCA_030014195.1 Neosilurus mollespiculum
CCGCGGTGTGTTGATCCCGTGCCAGATCGTCTTGTGCCGTCATTGAGAGAGCAAGCCTTATCCACAGTTCACGCTACTATCTAGCCCACCGCTCATAGCGGCTCATGATCTTGTTCTTTGCGGATCATTCAATAAACATTCCCGGTTTCTCCTACCACGTAGTGTCTGTCCTGCTTTTGGGTCTATCAGTCCTTGGTTCTGCGTAACACCCTTGGTGTAATTTGTGAGTGTACATGGTTGTGTTGGCCCTGCAATGGTCGGCAAGCTGGTAACCCAATAAAGATGACACCACACACTTCAACAGCAAATCCTGCAGAAAATTCTAATCAATGCCACCTAACTCTAATTTTATTGACTTGATAGTGTAATAAATATAAGCGTGTATGTACTTATACCATGTGACTGATATTTTAATGGGCCGCACGATAGTGTAGTGGTTAGCACGTCTGCCTCACAGTAAGAAGATCCAGGGATCAAGGTTCTGTGAGGAGTTTGCATTTTCTCCCCACTCTTGTGTGAGTTTCCTCTGGATACTCCAGTTTCCTCCCACAAATGAAAGACATGCACATTCGGCTAATTGGCTGTTTGAAATTGACCCTAGGTGTGAGTGCGAAAGGTTGTGTGTGTGTCGCCCTGCGATAGTCTGGTCAGCTGTTCGTGGCATGCTTTCACCCAGTGTCGGCTGAGACAGGCTTCAGCCTTTCCACGACCCTATTAGTAGGATTAAGCAGTTCGGCAGATGAGGGTGTGAGTGAGTATTTTAAATTATCTTATGAAACTGGCAACAAAATGTCAACTTTATGTCATTTTTGAAAGAATATCACCTGTATCTGTAGGTTTTATATCAAAGAGCCTAAACTTTGTCTTTGTTCAAATAAAAATCACCATGTACTTTTATATTTTTACATGACATATTTTGCTTATCTGCAGGTATAGGAGGAGGCTATGTACCAGGAGCTGCAGGAGCAGGTGAGAGCGAGAGAGAGAGAGAGAGAGAGAGAGAGAGAGAGAGAGAGAGAGGGAGTATGTGTGTGGGTGTGGGGGGTTAGTCCCACACTAGGTAAAGATATGTTTGATTTATGACTTCTCGATACAGGTGGCCCCATAATGTAAGCCTGGAGAGTTGCTTGTGTGGACACTGTGTGCCCTCTAGTGGCCACCAAACAGATTGAGTGAGTGATGGGGGGAAAAAACAAATAGGAAAAAAAAGAATAAGGGAAGGAAGAGAGAAAAAAAACTAAGTTAGGTGAATTGGGTTCCACTTTTGAGATGTTACATTTTTTTATCCATGTTACATGGATTTGTTGCTGTCACACTGTTTACTAAATTTAAACCTTTATTTTTTAAGATTGCATCAATTAGCAGCACACAACCAAGCCTCTGAATAAAGTACATTATAAAAGGGGAAAATAATGTGTGCAGTGCTTTGGGGGAAAAACACTGTTGTGGAAGCATGGTGTATCACTGCTGATTTCATATCAGCCAATACCCAACACCCTACACTGATAATAATGTCTCTATCCCACTGAAGACATCATAGTGTATTAATGTTCCTTTTTTTTATTTGCAGGAGGTCTTACACCTGCCCAGGCCAAAGCAGCTAAATATGGTAATCCGTCTATCTTTGAGGGGGGAGAAAGAGGGGAAAAAAACTGTAAAGGTTACCTGAATTAAAAAATATACTTGTAGACTAAAAGCCAGATGATGTCAAACCAGTAGCCTGGAGAGGAGACATGGTTTCATTCCAACTAAGCAGGAGTCACACCTGATTTCACTTGTTCATCTGTTTACCTTAGTCTGACTATCAAGTTCGCTATTCAAGTGTAATGAAAGCCCATATCAGTCCCTTGCAGATGAGATTTTTAGATGGTAATAGTATATTGTAATCAAAGCAAGAATACTACTGCATGTTTAGACCACAAAAGGATTGGAACACCTGTCATGAATGAAAGAAATAGAAATATTTTTAAAAAGTTACAATTCACATTTTATTTATGTTTGTTAGTTGAAAAAAAGAACACTAACTCACTCACTTGCCAAGCTGCTTAATCTTACTAGGGTCACAGGGAGGCTAAAGCCTATCTCCACCTGTTCTGGGCAATGGCATTGTACTGTACACCCAGACCATCACAGGGCCACCACACACACAACCACTCATACTCCCACTTACACCTAGGGTCAATTTGCAACAGTCAATTAGCCTAATGTGCATGTCTTTGGACTGTCGGAGGAAACCGGAGTACCCAGAGAAAACCCACGCAAGCACAGGGAAAACATGCAAACTCCACACAGAAATGCCCAAGCCCGGTACGCCACTATGCTGCCACAAAAATAAATAAATAAATAAAACATTTAACAACAACTTTATTATAAAAAGCAAAATTGTACAGAATTTTTTTTTCAGTGAAGCCATTCTTGTTGGTTGCTTGCTTTTACATATTTCCCCACAGTTTCTGTGTTCCAAATTGTTTGCAACTGTTCCCAAACTGTCTTTGAAGAAAACCTTTCACAAACAATTTGTAAATCAATTAAATCCCATATTTATTCAAGTGGAACCAAATCTGGACTCTCACTTGGCAAGTTCATTATTCCTAGTGTTCCAGATTGCTGTTTCTTATTTACATAATCTCTAAACTATTTAGATGAATGTTTGGGATAGTTGTCTTCCTGATATATGAATCCACAGCCAAAACAACTTCTTTCATTTATGACAGATGATCCAATCAGTATGGCAAGCACTGTACATAGAAGTGCATTTATATTGTATGGAATAAGTAGTGAGTCCAGAACTGGACATTTAAAAAATTCCTTAAACATATTTCTAAATGAATCCTTTCAAAAACTATTGCTGGTTTAGGTGGAGTTGGTACTGGAAGTTTCTTGGGTAGGACCCTGCCTGGAGGACTTTTCCCCGGAGCAGGTGAGAAAAATGGTTGAAGAAAGACACAGTCTGCTACAAATGTATTGTTAGAATGCAGTGGCAAAAAATGGATTTAAAGTTTTTATTGGAAAAGAAATCTTCAAAAAAGGAGAAATCTACTGTTAGGTTTTAATTTGTAATTTCTAAATAAAGAGGAAGATGATTGCATGCTGACAAACACAGCAACCATGCAAGTTCCCTTTCCTAAAACACACTTGTAAGAACAATCAGATGTAATAAATCACCTTCATCATTACACACTAAGTTAATTCCTTCAACTTGTGATTAACTGTAATAATTCTGATTAACTTAGCATAAAAAACAGTATTTCTAGAGTGTTCGGTTCTTGGAAGTGTAACTAAAATCAAACAATCAACTATGGGGGGCAAGGCACTCTCAAAAGATCTCAAGGATAAAGCTATGGACAGGTACCAGTTAGGATATGGCAATTCACAAAAAGAGATCACCCCTCAGATCATTCTTTTACAAAAGTTCAACAACTTGTGTAGATTTGCTTGAACTAATAAGTACTATATGTATTTACAAAGAAAGCAAATATCATTTCAAAACATTTTTTAATGAACATTGACACTGGCATACCAAATGAATTATATGAGTAAACAATTTTTATTTCATAGCAGTTTTACACTGTATAAAGAATTTATTTTTAACATGTTAAATATCTGATGTCTGTAGTTAGAGTTAGATGTCCCTGCACCACAATTTATATTGTAAGGCATTCATTGTGTCACAGAAAATGCACCCTCTTATTCTACAGGTATCTCACCTCAAGCTCAAGCAAAAATAGCCGCTAAGTATGGTAATGTCGCTCAAATATTAGTATTCTTTTTTGAAACTTTTTTTTTTCTTTTTTTTTTTTTTTACACTGATTAGTCAATACATAAGTGTTGTTTTGGTTTCAGGTGCTGGAAGTGGTAGTGTGGGCGGTTTCGGTGGAGTACCAGGATTAGGAGGCCAAGGTGGCAAGTAACATATACTATATAATAAGAAAAAGAAATGCGTAGTCTGTGTCTACATAAGTTAATATTTATTCTTTTCTCATTGTCATTAGCAGGGTACGCTGCTGCTAAAGCTGCAAAATATGGTAATTACCATATTATTCCATTAAAACCATTTAAAAACCTACATAGGAACAGTGCAATCTGATTAGCTCGCTATCTCAGCGATATTAAGCATTGTCACGAATGGATTCAAATTCAAATTCAATATAACGCTTGGATAATGAGGATAATGGTTGAATTATTAGTTAAATAATGCTTGGAAAATAAGGATAATGCTTGTTTTAAAACTGTTAACTTATGGTCAGTTGGAGCAAGTGGTGTCTTTATTGTCACGCTTTCAAGTGGAAATTTGTATCGTTTTAGTTTGCTTTTATTATGAAATGTAAAGAAAATATTAATAATAAATAAATTATCCTATTTTAGTGTACTTTTATTTCCTTTGTAGTATATACTAAATAAATTGTTAGTATAAGAGACTATTAATTGTGACATCCACCTTGCCTTCAGCACTTAATTGTTTATTATTGTCAAGTATTAGACAAACATCTAAATGTTAAACTAGATTGGTTTGGCAAATGTATAGATCCAAATCAGCCCAAACTGAGTTTATAACAGGGATGTCTAATCTTAACCTCAAAGGGCCGATGTGGGTGCAGGTTTTTACTTCAACCAAGCAGTATCCACACCTTCCACTTGTTTCAATCACTAAACTACTCCTAACACTAATCAAAGAAAACTAAAATGCACATTAGTGTTTCATTTTTGAAGCCAAGTGGCAGCCATCTTGGAGAGACCAACGTGATTTAAGATCTCTAAATGGGGCTGTTGAAGGCCAACACAGCTTGAAAACCCTACAAATTTTACTGCTGACGGTCAGAATACCTTACATAACTTATGCAATAATTTCCCTGATATTTATAATTAATTGGGTAAAAAAATAAATAAAAAAGCTCTGCATAGCTGAAATTTTAAAATGGAATGTACACCTTGTATGCATTTATTTCCATTTTCCCCATCTTTTTTGTATTGTTATATTTAAGTATAACGTTCAAAAGTAAAGTGGTCTCACCAAGATGGAACCAGTCTGACTTCAGGTTTTTGCCACATGCAAACAATAGGATACATGATCCAATCATTTTCACAATCACCGGACCTTTGCAGATAAGTTTGGACATCCCTGGTTTATAAGCTGGGGGTGTAGCACAATGCCAGTATTTGTATTTGTTAAGTTTTCCTAATAAACTTAATAGTATTTTTTGGATTTAACCTGAAAGTAGGCGTGGTCTAGCAACAGATTTTTCGTCGTGTGCCTCCTACTCCTACCTGTACCTGTTAAGAACCCATTAATAATTAATTAATTGGGAAATGTGAATAATTGTATCCAAGGCACCACAATTTTGTTATACCAAAGCTTGTGTCAAAGCATCTTATGGCAAAGCTTATTGGGTCATAAGTTAAAACATTATTTTTTGTTGACAGGTGTGCCAGGTGGTGTGCCAGGTGGTGTGCCAGGTGGTGTGCCAGGTGGTGTGCCAGGAGGTATTCTATATATTATGTCAATATGTCTATTTATCCTATAAAAAATATGCAAATAATTTTATAGTTGATTATAATAAATAATAAGGGAATTAAAATGAATTAAACACAGTAATACTTTAATAAAAGGAAGCTGTCTTGCAATAGATGTAGCGAGTTCATAATAGAAATACAAAGGCTTTGTTTTACTTTGTGCATTTTAGGATATCCTGCTGGCACAAAAGCACAGAAATATGGTATGTATATTTGTGTCTAAGTAATATATAACTATAAACCTTTACATTTTAAGATGTGTTATATGTTTGCATCAAAACCCTTTTGCAAACCTTTTTTTATTTACAGGTGTGCCAGGTGGTGTGCCAGGAGGTGTTCCAGGTGGTGTACCAGGCGGCGTTCCAGGAGGTGTACCAGGAGGTGCATATTACTTTATAGTTTGCTTCAATAAACAAAACGCAGTTGTACATTAATGAAAAGAAGCTATATCACAGTAGCTTTAATAAACTCACAGTCATAAAGCAAAGGTTTTGTTTTGTGTTGTTTAGGATATCCTGCTGGTGCTAAGGCACTGAAATATGGTATGTATATTTACTGAGAAGTACCAATACTTCAAGTTACAGTATGTCAGTCTTTATGATGATCCATAAGTTAGGGCGAGGGTTAATGTCTCTAAAAAGTAGGCAAAAGAGCTGATCCTCTTGTATTGCTCAGGTCCTGGTTATGGAGTTCCTGGTGGAATAACAATACCTGGAGGTAAACCCAGTGATTTTTTTTGACATATAACATGTACTGTATGTTAATAATAATATGAAAATAAATTACTAGTTGAGTCCAAGTATACAATCAGTGATGTTAAATCTGGCACTCTGAAAACACTGTTCAGTTTGTCCTTAGGGTAGAACCCATAACAGTTTTACCATATATGCAGAACCCTAAAACAAAACAGGTTAGGGGGTGTATATTTTCCAATCCGATTTTCTGCTTACACTATATGGGGGGCACCCTGGCGTAGTGGTTAGCACGTCTACCTCACAGCAAAAAAGTTCTGGCTTCAAGTCCTGTGCTTGGGCATTTCAGTGTGGAGTTTGCATGTTCTCCCTGTTCTTGACTGTGAATGGTTGGGTATGTGCTGGCCCTTCAATGGTCTGGCAAAGCGCTGAGGGTGTACCCTGCCAACAATTAGTGTCAGCTGAGATAGGCTCCAGCCTCCCAGTGACCCTAGTAGAAGTAAGCGGTTTGGCAAATGAGTGAGTGAGTGAGGGAGTGAGTGAGTAAAACACTATATGACCAAAAGCTTCTGGGCACCGAGCCATCACATTCAAGTGTCACTGTGGGGATTTGTGCTTATTTCTCCTCAAGAACATTAATCAGGCCCTGCGATGGCCTGGCGAGTTGTCCAGGGTGTACTCTGCCTTTGCTCAGAGTCGGCAAGTATACTTGGGCGGCGCGGTGGAGCAGTGGTTAGCACGTTCACCTCATAGCAAGAAGGCTTGGGTTCGATTACCCGGCTCGGGCGTTTCTGTGTGGAGTTTGCATGTTCTCCCAGTGCTTGCGTGGGTTTCCTCTGGGCATTCCAGTTTCCTCCCTCAGTCCAAAAACATGCACAGTAGGCTAACTGGCTGTTTCAAATCGCCCCTAGGTGTGACTGTGAGTGTGAATGGTTGGTGTGTGTTGGCCCTACGATGGCCTGGCGAGTTGTCCAGGGTGTACCCCGCCTTTGCCTAGCATCGGCTGAGATGGGCACAAGCCTCCCCGCAACCCTAATTAAGATTAAGCGGCTTACAAAAAATAAATGAATGAATTTTTCTTTATGACTTCTATACTCTCTCTGTATTTCTTAAATATTAAGGATCTACTGTACCTGAAAGAATGAATGTAATAAACTTTTAAACTAACATTGACTTACATATCAATCATATTTAATTACATTAAATGTCAGAAGTGTGAAAAGCAATGATTGAAATAATATAATTACAGAATATTACCTTAAATGCTTATATTTGCATTTCTCTGGTGAGGAGGGACAGGTACAGTGCAAGGAGTTGTTGGAGGAACTGGTGGAATCCCAGGAACAGCCACAGGAGCTGGAAGTAATTCATTTAAAAATAAAAAAAACATTTTTTTAAGATTTGTTTATTACTATTATGGATAAGCACATCCGCCTCACAGCAAGATGATGCTGGGTTTTATGTCCCAGGTTCATCAAGGCATTTCTGTGTGGAGTTTGCATGTTCTCCCTGTGCTTGCTTGGGTTTGCTCTAGGTACTCCGGTTTCCTCCAACAGTCCAAAGACATGCACATTAGGCTGATTGACTGTTCCAAATTGCCCCTATGTGTGAGTGTGAATGTGGATAGTTGTGTGTTTTGCCCTGCGATGGTCTGGCGAGCTGTTCAGGGTGTACCTCACCTTTGCCCAGTGTTGGCTGAGATGCACCAGCCTCCCCATAACCCTAGTAGGAGTAGACGGTTTGGCAAATGACTGAGTGAGTGAGTGAGTGAGTATACAGTACCAGTAGACTGTAATTGATGACGTTTCTCAGATGTTGAAATGTCCGAAAGACACCTTTCGATTTGCTTTATTTATCTCTGCTAGTAAAATCTAATTTTCCAGAGCAAGTGCATTCGTGATATGAGCCAAATTTAACTGAAAATATCAATAATATTACTAACAAATGGTACGGTGGCACAGTGGTTAGCACATCTGCCTCACAGCAAGAAGGCTTGGGTTCGATTCCTGGGCTCGGGCATTTGTGTGTGGAGTTTGCATGTTCTCCTCGTGCTTTCATGGGTTTCCTCTGGGTATTCCGGTATCCTCCTACAGTTCAAAAACTTGCACAGTAGGCTAATTGGCTGTTCCAAATCGCCCATAGGTGTGAGTGTGAGTGTAAATGGTTGTATGGCCTGAGATTGCCTGGCAAGTTGTCCAGGGTGTACCATGCCCCCCGCCCAGAGTCGGCTGAGATGTGCGCCAGCCTCCCCGCGATCCTAATTAGGATTAATCGGTTTAGAGAATGAATGAATAATACTAACAGCAACAAAAATAATAATAACAAAAACAACATGGTCTTATTCTTTTACAGCATATCCTGGTGGGGTTAAGCCTCCTAAATATGGTAAGATTTACTATCATTATGTTCCATTTTATATTCTTATAATCATTTAGTTTATAATCAATGACAAAAAGTAAAGAGATCTATTAGATAGAAAGCATGAGATTTATTGGGATTGTGTTTGATAATTAATAGTCACAGTTATCAAAGCTAAAACCTAAAAACCTCTTTAGGAGTTGTAGGAGGTGCAGGGACGGTACCAGGAACAGGCGGGGTACCATTGCCTGGAACAGGGACTGTAATAGGAACTGGAGGTAAATGATTCTAAACCATTTGACCAACCTTTTGAACCATCCCACTGCGTAAACAAGGAAAATGAGCAAAACAAATGGTTGATTTAAAAGACATAAAAGCCTTTTATTTGTTTACAGCATATCCTGGTGGAGTTAAGCCTCCTAAATATGGTAATAATTTGCAATATCCCAAATATTACAAAATGTGATTACATTTCACTAAAACTATTAACCATGCTTTACTACTGTAAATAAAGTTTAAAAACAATGCTCTCTTGAAGGCACAGGAAACGTACTAGGAACAGGAGTCGCACCATTGCCTGGAACTGGAGGTAAGTGAAGATACTTTGATTTCAATTTTTTTTCCCACTGCTAATTCCTATCTGCTAGCTAGTTTTAAATCTACATCCAAGCCACCTGTAGCCAGACATTACCCTTGAGAGTTGCTGCTCGTGCTATGTTACTGAGCACCTGATCCCACTGCTTAACGGAGGAAAGCGTTAGTTGCTTCGTTCCTTATAAATGTAAATGTTACAGGGTTTAGCACTGTAGACTCCTTTAAATAAATAAATATATATATATATATATACACACACACACACACACACACACACACACACACACACACATACATATATATATATATATATATATATATATATATATATATATATATATAAATAAAATCTTGGGTTTATCATCAGAGGCTTTCAGTTTCATATGACCTGGAGAAATCGAGTTATCCTAAAATCTGTTCAGTCATTTGGGATTTTTGGGGATCATTTTATTCAGTGGGATGCCTTATAACTTTAAAAGATCACTGAAGTCTAAAGACCAAAAAAGACATGATGTCAGATCTCACTCACTCACTCGTTTGCCGAACCACTTATTCCTATTAGGGTCGCGGGGAGGGTGAAGGCCATCTCTGCCTACACTGGAAGAAGGAAGGGTACACCCTGAACAGAATCAGAACCAAGACCAATACTTCCTCAGCTTTGTTCCCAATATTCCCTGCAACACCTCATCAATCAGAAAGGGGGCAGCCTGGTATCATGTACAACATTACCAGGAGTGTTGCATGTACGCACATGGTCCAACATTCCCATAATTAAGAGAACCGGCTGTACACATGCCACTGGTCAAGGCTCACAGGAAGTGACTAGTGAAAATTTGTTTGATGCTATAAGTTGGCTCAGGACAGGGACATGGTGAAGATCTGCTATCAGTGACACAGCTTTGTGCCTGCCTGTTGTTCCTTAATGATTCCTGACGTGCATTTATGTACACACTATGATAATTACCACCCACACAGTGCAATAATGTTTTAGCTTAAAGAAACAGAGCAATCAGGAAGGCAGTGCAGGAATAAACAGAGATCAGAGGTGTGCGTGTGTGTGTGTGTGTGTGTGTGTGTGTGTGTGTGTGTGTGTTTCGACATGGTCAGTAGACAAAACGAGCATGTCTGCCTCCACCCTGTTTAAATATGTGCTTAGGTGCCATCAAGAGATTACAGAAAGAGCTAAAAATGCCACCAAACAAACCGCATACTGGAAACAGCTTCTACACACATGAGATCAGCAGGGTGAAACTGGGCCTGCATTAATTGTGCCACAAGCCATCCATCTCTGAATGTTTGTAGGTTAAACAAGTGTTTAAAGAACAATCAAGCCATTTCCAAACACTATAAATACATCAACAGCTCGCTCTGCTCCCAGCTTTAAAATACCTCAGAACTACTACAATCCCACCAATAAAATCAACTATGTCTAATAATAATGTTTTAATGCACAGGGAACAACTCACTCACTCTCACTAATTTGCTAACCTGTTTAACCCTATTACATTATCTCTATTATCTCAGTCAACACTGGGCAAAGGTGGTGTATACTCTGAGCTACTCGCCAGACCGTTGCAGGGCCAACACACACGAGCATCCACATAGACATTCGCACTTAAGGTCAATTTGGAGCAGCCAATTAGCCTATATATACACACACACACACACACACACACACACACACACACATTATATACATATATATATA
>JAQMYF010000008.1:24482833-24498694 GCA_030014195.1 Neosilurus mollespiculum
ACGGTCATTTGTGTTAAAATAACCTTCAGTATCACTGACTGGGGCCTGAAGTTTTGGTTGATAGAGAGGGATTGGTAAAGAGAGGTGTAGAGAGAGAGATTGGTGTGTGTGTGTGTGTGTGTATATATATATATATATATATAGATAGATAGATAGATAGATATATAGATAGATTGATAGATAGATAGATAGATAGATTGATAGATAGATATAAAATAACAGCACATTACTGTAATCCATGTAATACTACTTTTTTGGATTATGTAATACTGTATCCCTGTAAATTAGCTGTGTCTATAAAAAGAATGACATTAAAATTATAACAATAAAAATAATAATAAGTGAATTAATATGAGCTTGAGTGTTTGCTTGAAGCCAGAAATTCTTTCAATTACAAGAAATTCACTAATATTTCCTGATCAATCACATTTGAGAATTGAACATACTGTGTATAGCACATCCGCCTGACAGCAAGAAGGTTCCGGGTTCAATTCCCGCGCTCGGGCATTTCTGTGTGGGCGTGTTTGCATGTTCTCCCCGTGCCTGCATGGGTTTCTTTCTGCTACTTTGGTTTCCTCCTACATTCCAAAAACATGCACAGTGGGCCAATTGGCTGTTCCAAATCACCCCTAGGTGTGAGAATGGGTGTGAATGGTTGCGTGAGTATTGGCCCTGCGATGGCCAGGTGAGCTGTCCAGGGTGTACCCCGCCCTCACCCAGAAGTCAGCTGAGATGGGCTCCAGCCTTCCCACAACCCTAATTAGGATGAAGCTTAGAAAATGAATGAAAGAATGAACATACTGTGTAGTAAGTGTCATTTTTTAAGTGTGTATCAGTGGTCAAAGCAAATGGAAGCACAGTGGTGTACTGGTTAGCACGTCTGCCTTACAGCAAAAAGGTCCTAGGTTCAAGTCCTGGGCTTGGCTCGGACATTTCTGTGTGGAGATTGCATGTTCTCCCTGTGTTTATTTGGGCTTCCTCCGGGTACTCCAGTTTCCTCCTACTGTCCAAAGACACGCACTTTAAGCTGATTGGCTGTTCCAAATTTCCCCTGTGTGTGAGTGCGACGGTGAATGGTTGTGTGGGTGTTGAGCCTGCAATGGTCTGGCGAGCTGTTCAGGGTGTATCCTGCCATTGCCCAGGGACGGCTGAGATGGGCACCAGCCTTACCACGACCCTAGTAGAATTAAGCGGTTGGGAAAATAGATGGGTGGATGGATGGATGGATAGGCATAAAGTGCAAGGAATGAATAATTGGGTCAGACACCACCACAGCTTTCATGTGAGTTGAGTTGACATGACATCATCATATTCCCGTTATGACCCATGTGCCAAATTTGTACATTTAATAAACATTCTGTCAGTCCCTACCAGTGCACAGTAGATCACTCATTTGCCAAACTGCTTAATCCTGCTACTGGGGTCACAGGTAGGCTGGAGCCCATCCCAGCCAACACCAGACGAAGGTGGGATGACCCCGAACAGCGCACCAGACCTAGCAGGGCAACACACACAACCATTCACACACACATTTACACCTATTGGCAATTTGGAACAGCCAGTTAGCCTAGTGTGCATGTCTTTGGACTGTGGGAGGAAACTGGAGTACCAGAGTTTTATTTTATTTTATTTCATATATTTTTCTTTTTATAAATTGACATTTGGCTCTTGGTAATGGAAGGGTAAAAGTTAAATTCAAAAGTAAAATGCATTTTACTTTTTGTAGGATATCCTGCTGGAGTTAAACCTCCTAAACCTGGTAAGGCAACACACATGTCCTCTGACACCCTGCATAGCTTGTGGACAAACACTGTAGATTATAAGCTTCACCATGTCGTAGTCATTATTGTATAACCATATAGTGTTTATGAAAGTCATATTTAAAATGTAGTATCCTTTTATAGGTTTACCAAGCACTGGCATTACTGGAACAGGTATTCAGGCACCTGCACCTGCACCTGAGGGATCTGATCTCGTTTCTCCTGAAGGCACCGGGTTACCTGTGAAACCAGGTACCTATAAAACATTTGTCTCACAATCAACAATTACCATCCAGCACTGTTGTCTAACATTTACCCCATCTGTTCTTTTTGTAAAGCAAAGGGCCCAACTCTGGCCCCTGGTGGAACAATTGGACCAGGTAAGGTCCTTCTTTGCATTTTGTTACAGTCCACAGATTTGTTTTTTTCAAACCTGCTATAATGATTGATACTGACTGATATCCAAATAACTAAAATATTTGAATTCCTACCTATTGCATTAGATATCCTTGACAGTGTTGTATAGTAATCCAAAGCAGAGCTACATATCCCAGTTATATTTTGACCCATGTTCAGAAATATGACGTGTGACCAAAAAGTTCCAGGATGGCTTCTGTATCAAAAGAATGGAGCACAAATCAGTCATGCATGTACTGCAGGAGTGAGCAGGAACTCTTGTGAGTCATCATGCCACAAGACATTATATTGTGAACATCAGAAGCTGTGTTATATATATTTTTGTGGCAACACGCACTTGTACATTTGCAATTTACACAGTGAGTGAGAGAGGGCAGGACCGTGCTGTAGTGGTTGGCACGTCCGCCTCATAGCAAGAAGATCCTTGGTTCGAGTCCTAAGCTTGGCGGGGGTGTTTCCATGTGGAGTTTGCATGTTCTCTGCATGCTTGTGTGGGTTTCCTCTGGGTACTTTGGTTTCCTCTTACAGTCCAAAGACATGCACATAAGTGTTGGCCCTGCGATGGACTGGCAAGATGCTCAGGATGTACCCCATGTGACCGTAGTAGGATTAAGTGGTTCGACAAATGAATGAATGAACAATATCTAAGAAACCCTTACAGTGCTACAGCAAGACTATGCCACATAGACAGTGAAGCACTTAAAATGTTCTGAATTACATTTGTGCATCATGATTGGTAGGATATCACTGGAGGATGATATCCTGCACCTCTTGATGCATGTATACCACTAAAAACACTGTTACTGCATTGCCTTAGGCTTGCTGGAGCATGCCAAGGGTCTCTGTTGCCAATTTTTGCCAAGTTTGACACAAAACCTGTTCTCAAAGACAGTGTCTTGGAATCATGAACAGTAATCTCACCCACTCAATTATTTGAACCATTTAATCCTCCTGGGATCACGGGGAGGCTGGAGCTGAGACGACACTGGGCAAAGGCAGGGTACTTCCTGAATAGCTCGTCAGAACATCGCGGGCCAACACACACCAATCACACTCACACCTATATCAAATCAAGCATGATGCTCTAGGCATGGGACCGTGGGTTCTTGCATATGGATGTAACTTTGACATGTACAATCTACCTAAACACTATTGCAGACCAAGTACAGCCCTGCATGTTAGCAGTATTCCCTACAGGCAGTGGCCTCTTTCAACGGGATAATGAACACTGCAAAATCAGGAATGGTTTTTGGAACCGACAAAGTGCTTACGGTGTTGACTTGGCCTCCAAATCCCAAATGATCTGCTGGATATACTAGACAAATAAGCCTGCTCCACGGAGGCCACACAGTGCAACTCACAGGATTTAAAGGATCTGCTGCTATCATCTTGGTGCCAGATAAAATAGCAGACCTTCAGAAGTTTTATGGCGTCTGTGCCAAGATGGGTCAGATGTGGTTTGTGTGCGTGGGTGTAAATGATATATTATTGATATATTCATCAGGAGGCTTGGTGGTGCACCGGTTAATACTGTTGTCTCACAGTAAGAGGGTTCTGGGTTCAAGTTTCAGGGCTGACTGAAGCCTTTCTCTTTGAAGCTTGCACATTGTCCCTGTGATGGTGTGGGTTTCCTCCAGATACCTAGGGTGAATGTGTGCGAATGGTTGTTCGCCTCTGTGTTAGCGTTATAATAGACTGGCGACCTGTTCAGGATGTAACCCACTTCTCGTGTGAGTTCAACTGTGATTGGATCCAACTTCCCCTGTGACTCTGACCAATAAACAGTGTAGACAGTGGAACACTCTCACTCACTTTCACTCATTTGCCCAAGCACTTAATCCTATTAGGGTAGTGTGGAGGCTGGAGCCTAGCTCAGAAGACACTGGGTGAAGGCGGTGTACACCATGAACAGCTTGCCCGACCATCACAGGGCCAACACCCACACAACCAGTCACACTCACAATCACACCTATGGACAATTTGAGCCAGCCAGTTAGCCTTTGGACTGTGGGAGGAAACCGAAGTACCTGGAGTAAACCGATGCAACCCCGGATCCGTACCATCAGGAAAGAAAAAGTCCACTGATGTGGTTAGATCATCAGCTGAATTCTTTTTATTGCAATATAGTGTTGCTGAGCCTAGACCTGACCAACTGTATGAATGAAAGTTTGAAAAAGATTGAATCTTATATAATTCTTGCTTGTAATTTCAGATCTAATGTAGATGCACAATTAGATGTAGAGCTACATTACCACAATAACAGTTGTCTTGGTCAAACTTTGTACTTGAAATTTTATTTAATACATTCACTTTTCCATGTAAAAGATACATAAGGTACGAAGGTACAATGAGGTACCCTTACCCAGTTGTATGCATTGTACCCTGAATGGCGCTGTTTAGTACCTTTCATTCTGAGAATGCTCACCTTGTATTCTCTCAAGATCAGCTCTTTAGACATGGAGAGTCTATAAACATCTGCATCAGCTGGAAGCACTGCTATCTGCAGTAGATAACTATGTACTGTTCCTGCACTGACCTCCTATCAGAGGTCTTTATATGCTAGCTTGCTAAACCTTTGCTATTTTACTATTTCTGCATAGCCACAACCAAAGCCTCATATGACCCTTTGTAGCTAATTCACCCTGGAACGCTATACTATTTCATAGCAGTACCAGTGGTTGCTGGGAACGCTGATTTTTATCAAGAGTTACAAAGCCGGTCACCTCTGTGCTGCATTTCTTTAAACTGTAAAGGTTGAAGGTGGAACCTGTTGTTTCTTGGCAGGACCGACGGCTAGTGTTGAAACTGGCAAGGCCCCTAAGCCCAGTAAGATCACCTATGTGGCATGAAAGTTTGTGATAAATGTTTTGTTTTTCTCTAGAAAAATAACCCTTCCATCCACACATCTCTGTTTCTGTCTTTTATTTTCCACTAACCATGCAGACCATGCAGCTAACTCTGCTTGACGTGGACATGGCATGCTTTTCATTTATACTCTGGCAAACCTTTTTGCGTGACAGGACTGTGTGCAAACATTTTGGGGGAGTACTCGGTTTTTCAGTCTCATATAATAAGTGTCTGATTTACCAAAAAAAAATATATATATACATATATTTAAAAAAAAACAAATTTTTTTTTACTTTTTTTGCTTTCTACAGAACATCAATAAGAGGGAAGTAACGCACAGGATCATTAATTAATTAACATTCTTGTAACTTCTGGAATGTTCTTAAATGAAGGAAAAATAATAATTTCTATTTATTTCCCCCCCTAAAAGTTCTCTTCTTTTTGGTCCATGTCTATACACATTTTAATCACTTATTTTCTGCTTGCAGGTGTAGGTGATATACCTCAAGGTATGCATTTAATTCTGAGTTCTTGTATTAAAGTTTACATTTTAAAAAACATCTGTTGTTGTTGTAAAGAATAGCTAGCTTTATTATTTAGTATCATTAGATAGAAGGTGAAAAGTTTGCTAGAAAGGTCCACATTGAGCTCCCGAGTGGTGCATCAACAAGGTTGCAACTATCAACCTGGAGAACGCAGGTGTGAATCTATGGAGTCCATGGAAGCTATTTGGTCGAGCTCTCGCGATGTTACACTGTGCTCTCGAGATATTACTTAAAAGCTATCACCAGCCAATCATTCGCACAAAAGGGGGTGGATATCACTTTATCTCTGAGCGCGTTATACCAGTTCAGCTTATAAAATTATAAATTATTAATAAAATTATGTAAAAATAAACACTGATATAAATCATGTGAGTATTTATATACAACACAGTGTGAAAGAGTAGCAATGCATTTTTCAATGTATTCACCATATTGTAGGCAGAGTTAGTTTATGTATTAAGAATAATGTCTCAAATTCAGTAACGACTAATAGGAGTAGATTCCACATACATGTTTCTGTCCATTAGAGGGCACTGTATTTTTCCTTTTATTATTATCATCACTATTTCTATTTATTTATTTGTTTATTTTTAATTTACTTTTTTTTTTTTCTTTTCTTTTTTTTTTTACAGTTTTTAATGCTGTGTTATTCTGAAATGCCTTTAAATATTTTAAAATCTATTCCTCTCAGTTTTTCACCAAAACTAAAATCCTTCCTCAGGTTCTCTTGTTAAACCTCCAAAGACTGGTGGTGCAGGCAAGTGTTTGCCTTTTTATAATAAATTTTCAAGCTTGAACATGTACCTTTATAACGGTGTTAATTTCCACAGGTCCAATCCCGTATGGTGGTGGCTACGGTGAGTGTACATTTAACACTATACCGTAGTTCAGGGTGCACCGGAACCCATGTGAGTAGGAAGCGGCTGAAAAATCGGATTCATATTGGATCATTCATGGGTTTCATAGTGGCTCCATGTCAACTGCCCCACATGCATGTAGGCTGGGTTATGCCTGGGCTTCATGGGCCCAAAACGGGTATCTTAACAGGGGCCCACTTGGGTCACTTAAGTGTGTCCCACTTTGGCAAGCCCACATGAGCCCCCTGTGTGGGTCCTAGTTGGGTTACCAATGTGAAATGAATTCATGTGGGCAGTTCAAATGGGGCCACTATGGAACCCGTGGACAATCCCATATGAGACTTATATTTCATCCCACTTACTACCCACATGGGTCTCACATACAAGTGTAGGCAGGGATACAACTGAATGGATTTTTCCACTTACCCAGGCCATTGCTTTAGATTTTGTGGAAATATGTTTGTAAAAGTGTATTTAAGATGTATTGAAGGAGTATTTGCAATACAGATTATATTCACAGAGGCACAGTGAAAATAAGGGAAGAAAAAAATGTAATAGTTATATTTTTGTTATTAAAGCCAGTCACTTTTATTTTACTTGTCATTGTTTTGTAACAGTAGCTTCCAAATCTAAGACATTGATACAGGTCATTTCTTCTCGCTCAGGTCCTTATCCAGGCATCTCTCCTGGAGGAACTGGAGTTCTCCCAGGAGCCAAGCCACTCATAGCACCAGGTATAATCAAGCAATATGCTCTTGTCTTTAATAATATATAACGGATGAAATATACATGGGTGGCACGGTGGCGTAGTGGTTAGCACATCCGCCTTATAGCAAGGCCTGGGCTCGATTCCCTGGCTTGGACGTTTCTGTGTGGAGTTTGCATGTTCTCCCCATGCTTGCATGGGTTTCCTCCGGGTTCCCCCCACGATCCAAAAACATGCACAGTATGCTAATTGCCTGTTCCAAATCACCCTCAGGTGGGAGTGTGAATGGTTGTATGTGTGTAGGCCCTGCAGTGGTCTGGTGAGCTGTTCAGGGTGTACCCCGCCTTTGCCAGAGTCAGCTGAGATAGGTGCCAGATTCCCCATGACCCTAATTAGGATTGAGTCATGTATAAATGAAATATACATATAAACATA
Organism: Neosilurus mollespiculum; assembly: GCA_030014195.1. Classification (NCBI taxonomy): domain Eukaryota; kingdom Metazoa; phylum Chordata; class Actinopteri; order Siluriformes; family Plotosidae; genus Neosilurus; species Neosilurus mollespiculum. The sequence continues at coordinate 24,490,401 of JAQMYF010000008.1, forward strand.
TATACAACATACATATATATTATAAATATATAATTAGTATACAAAGAGAAAGACAATAAAGTAATATTTAGGGTTTACAGTATGGTTTGTAAGTTTTCCACAAGGTGCTAATTAACAATGAAGCGTATGTGGTGCATATTGAGGCATAAATTAAGTCATCATTTGATGGTTTTGTTTCAGGTGTGAGCTATCCTAGTGGTGTTGGGCTTGGACCAGGAGGAACTGGTGTTAAACCACCCAAACCAGGTAGATTTAAAGACTTCATTTACACATTCATGATTAGCATGACTATCAACCCAGAGATCACAAGGTTGATGCCACAGCCATTCGTGACCGGGAGTCCATGGGAGCTAATTGGCCGAGCTCTCACAGGAGGGAGGGATGGAATACGCTCACTCCCTTGTTACTTACAGCAATCACCAGCCAGTCATGGCCGTCTGTGAGCTCATTCGTACGAGGGGGCAGATAAAGATTTCCCTCTGAGTGTGTTAGGCTACCCCCAAATGTGCATACGCAGCAGTTCGAAAAGAGGCGGGTGGCAGCATCGCATGTCACAGAGGGGGCAGGGGCATGCTTACGCCTCTCGCTGGTTGGTGCTGGTTGTGTGATAGGGAAGGCAATACTTAACGGGTGGGAATTGTCTACGACTAAAATTAGGGGAAAAAATGGGGGGAGCAAGCCTATTCAGGAAGCAAATCTTCCCACTTGAACTATGATATTGCATGCTGACTCAATGATGGTAACATCAGTATGGTAAATCTGCACTAGATATACTTGTAGACTTGGAAGCCAGAAGTTAAAATCAGGAGGAGGAAATGTCTGACAATTCCCCGAGGAAGGGCTTTACTGTTTGAAGTTTCAATCCTAACAATCTTTGCTAAATTAAAGCGGCAGTTTATGTACAGTCAGATCTTCCCTGGTGATAAAAGATCTTTGGTTAGGAAATGTGTGGAACCCTTACTGAAACACGTTTTAATCTGATCCAGTGTCTTAAAAGTCTTTTTTATATATTCTACAGGCTATGGATCATTGGGCACTGGATATCAGCCAGGTGAGAAAAAAAATCTTTTCAGCTAATAGTGCACATCCTTCTTCACATAGGGCCATATATGGAGTTGGAAACTGAACTTCAGTATATTAAGTAAACGTGTGGAAGGTACTAAGACGGTACTTAAGTATGTGTTATTTAATAAAGTCCATTCACTGTTACTGAAATTACCCTCCTGCAGTTTACATCTACAAGGTTATTCGTTTACTCTTGTTTAAATTTGCCATATAGACCCCTTTTAAAGCATACACTTTAATCCCTTAAGCCCAAAGGAGTAAAAAGAATGTAGATAAAATTAACAACTTTCTGTATTAATACACCTATAGCAATATTTAGAAAGTTAGCATAGCAGTGTGCGGCATGGTGGTGTAGTGGTTTGTATGTCTGCCTCACAGCAAGAAGGTCCTGGGTTTGATTCGCAGGCTCGGGTGAATTTGTGAGGAGTTTGCATGTTGTCACCAAGTCTGAGTGGGTTTCTGCCAGGTACTCTGATTTCCTCCCACAATCCAAAAACATATGCAGTAGGCTAATTGGCAGTTCCAAATTGCCCCTAGGTATGAGTATGTGTGTGAATGGTTGTGTGTGTTGGCCCTGCGATGGCCAGAGTCAGCTGAGATAGGCGCCAGCCTCTACGCGACCCTAATTCTGTTTAAGGGCTTAGATGGTATCCATATTATAGTTGCTCCAGTTGGACAGGTCGAGGCTCAGCAACATTATGTGGCAATAAAATGAAGTCAGCTGATGACCTGAATGTACTGAATGACCAGGTTATCCCATCAATCAGCTATGATATAATGCAAAAAAAAAGATATAAAATTTGGGCTTAAATAATGAAAGAGTGGTTCAGGCAGCATTTGGAATCAATTTCACTCAGAAATTGGCCTTAAACCTACTGAAAGTCTTTGGGATGTGCTGGAGGGGAGTGCTATAATTTTTCTATCATCAATTCAAGATGTCGGTGAAAAAATGAACTTAATGCTGGGTGACATTAAATGTTGTGATGTTGCTTAAGTTTGGTGAAATTTATGCGCTGTAATCAAGGCTGAAGGCGGTCCAATAAAATATTAGAGTGCGGGACTTTTTTTGGCCGGGCAGTTTTATTCATTTCTTTTCTGAACCGCTTAATCAAAATTAGTGTCACGGGGAGGCTGAGGGCAGAGTACACCCTGGACAGCTCGCTAGGCCATCGCAGGGCAGAACACACTGATGGCTATGCAGCCTACTCTTGAAGAAAGTCAGCAATGGTTCTTTTACATGCCTCTCACCATAGACAGTGAGAGACATGGCCAGTCTGCGATAACCCAGTGAGCTGCACTGGGGGGGCAGCAGTGACAACCCGGTGATAGTGGGGCTTGAACTCCCGACCTTGGGATCAGTAATTCAGCACCCTACCACCGGGCACCATGGCTGGGCAGTTTACCTTCCCAAATTAAGTCCATCTATCCATTCATCCATCCATCCATTTGCCAAACCTCTTAATCCTACTAGGGTCATGGGGAGCCTTTCTGAGCCATCTCTGGTCGAAGGTGGGGTACACCCAGAACAGATTTCCAGACCATCGCAGGGCAACACACACACAACTATTCACATTCACACCTAGGGGCAATTTGCAACAGCCAATTAACCTAATGTGCATGTCTTTGGACTGTGGGAGAAAACTGGAGTGCTCGGAAGAAACCCACACAAGCACAGGGCGTATCAAACCCAGGACCTTCTTGCTGTGAGGTGGATGTGCTAACCACTATGCTACCATGCTGCCAGATGACTGTTTATAGCCGTTATATTGTAAATTATAGGAAGAATTTACTTGTGGACGTTCCACAACCATAAATAGAACTATAAATGGATAATTAACTCATTTCTCTTTTTCACAATGAGTATATCCAGCACTCACACTACCGTAATCCCATTCCTCATTTCATTTCTCTTCATATAAGTATGTTATACATTGTAATATACTGAAAGTAAGTGTATGCAACTTACATTTAAAATATACTCCATATCATGTCATCATCTTTGGCATAGTGCTCTGGAATATGCATACACAGTGCTGCAGAACATTGCTATATAAAGCTTTCCTATAAACAGGTGTCGTTCCAGGAACTTATGGAGGCTATCCACAGGTGTTTCCAGGTAAGAATATCAGCAGTAATTTGGTTACTCTTTAGACATGTGATTCTGAAGATTTTATATTACTCAGTACGGTGCAGTACAGTGAGTAATTATTATTCGAAATGATATCTCTGGGCTGTTGTTTAATCTGATTGGTTAAAGGGAATGGATTTATTATAACCAGCAGCTCTGATAATAGCTCTATCTGCAAGGTACATAGGTTTATACAGTGTTAATGTACTCGTTTTATATATTACTATTCATGTAGTAATGACTAGGTCTTGCAGGGTCTTGTATGGGATTCCCCTTAATTTAGGTCGAATAATTACTCACTCACTCACTGAGTTGCTGAACCGCTTAATCCATTTAGGGTCATATTAGCAGACACTGTTCGAAGGCAGGGTACACCCTGAACAGCTAAGCAGACCATCAGGGGGCAACACACACACAACCATTCACACACACACACACACACACACACACACACACACACACACACACACACAGGAAACCCACCCAAGCACGGGGAGAATATACAAACACCACACAGAAACGCCCTCGCCCAGCCTGGGACTCATTCTTGCTGTGAGGCAGACGTGCTAACTATTATGCTACCGTGGCACCCTTTGCCAAAAAGGTCTCATGTAAATTGAATAAAACCTCCATAACATACACACAATATAATCTTTTCTTCTTTCCATGTGTATAACTGATCTGATAATTGACTGGGTTTGTTATTTGTTGTTCAGTGACCTTTAGAATGTAATATTCATTTATCATCACATTATAGGAGGACTTTATAGCCTAGCTCATGGCAGGTTGACTTCATCTAAAAGAGCATTCGATCCATCATAGTGTAGAGAAAAATCCAAAAACATGATGAATCGTCACCTTTAAATAAACAGTATCACAGTTTATAATGCCTTGAGCTTCTTCTGCAAGCTAGGTATAGTGGTCCTAGAGGTAAGCGACATGAATTTTTTAAAAATATCAGTCAATCCTAAGTGGAATATGAGCATATTATAAGGTAATTTTGGTTTAAAGTGAAATAAATTGGTTTAAAGTGAAGTTGGTAAATTTTTAGCTGAATATACAAACTTTTATATATGGTCATTACACTCCAATAGCATTAATTTATGAGGTCTCAGATATATCTGAAAAAAAAATCTATCATCTGTGACCATAGAAATCCTGTAAAAACAGTGACCAATCCGCTTAAAAAAATATCCAATAAAATGCTCCTATTTATCCCTTCACTGCAGCCAAAGCATGTGTGTAGGGAAGTGTGTCTTTGGAACGGCCTCTGGGGGCAGGGGAGGGTGTAGCCGGAGCCCTGAAGAGCTGCGATTTTCATTTTTTTGCTAGCTTTCCAGATCACCAACCCTATCTTTAAATTAGGGTTTATTAAGACTGTTAATATCAATATCAATACAATATGATACTACTGCCAGTTTAAGGAGTATCAGGAGAATGCCTAAAGCTAGAATTAGGCAATATGACCTATTTTCTTAAAGTGAAGCCTTCCAAACTCTCCTGTGACACGTGTATATTTTCATGATCAGGTGGTTTTTACTTACACTTTCAAAGTTGCAATCTGCTAAAATCCGTTTGCAAGATTGCTTTAGCCTGTTTGAAAAGACTGCTGTGAGGAATTCGAGAGTAAGACATGAATTCGTCAGTTTATTTAAGGTAAGTAAATGACAATAATAGCAGTATACAGTTACTAAACTAACAAATTAGATATAAACTAGTGAACTTATAATATAGGTCCAAATTGCTGACAAAATACATGGGGGCAGCCATGGCCTAATGGTTAGAGAAGCGGCTTTGGAAAACTGTAGTTATGGCGGGGGTAGTGAACTGCACGTCCCTTCCTCCACAATTATGGCTGAAGTGCCCTTCAGCAAGGCACCTAAACCACAACTGCTCTCTAGTTGCTGCAGTGTGTGGTAGCCCACTGCCCCAGGTGTGTGCTCATTGTTTATGTGTGTGTGTGTGTGTGTGTGTGTGTGTGTGTGTGTGAGTGTGTGTGTGCTCACTTTAGATGGGTTAAATGCAGAAGTCAAAGTTTCCCTTGCAGAATGAATACAGTATAAAAAAAATATTTAAAAAAATTAAAAACCTATCACATGGCTTTTCACAGTACAATGGCACCCCCTTGTGTGCAGATGTATTACTTGTTAACAATACAATAACAATAGTACCTTTTAATGTGCAAAGACTTATACAATGTGTATAAGTTTGGGTATAATTTCCCCTTAAGGAAAGGTTATATTTGTGCTAAATCACAATACTCACAATAGCTCTGACGATATTCATTCATTCATTTTCTGAACTGCTTAATTAGGGTCGCGGGGAGGCTGGCACCCATCTCAGCCTACTTTGGGCAAAGGCAGAGTACACCCTGGACAGCTCGCCAGGCCACTGCAGAGCAGAAACACGCTGACGACAACCTAATGGCCTACTCTTTACGATCGACAGCAATGGTTCTTTTACATGCATCTTATCACAGACAGTAAGAGACATGGCTGGCCTTTGATAACCTAGTTAGCTGCACTGGGGGGGCAGCAGTGACAACTTGGTAATAGTGTGGCTTGAGCCCCCGACCTTGGGATCAGTAAGCCAGCACCCTACCACCGGGATCAACTGTTCAGTTGTTCAATTGTGCAATGAGGATATTTTGCATTTCTTTTGCAGTGTCCCAAAAGTGAGAATGTATAGTATCTTTTCTGAACCACAGCAGATAATACAGCAGAGGGTGGAATGTAAAATTAAGCTCTGGGTATGTTAAAAAGGAACTGATATAGTAATGGAGATAAAGCAAAGTACACACCACTTACAGTAGGGATGTAACTGAATACTATAATCTGAATAAATAGATAAGATGTTCTAAAAAGATACATATATAGATATGAATATGAGGAGCTATATTTATTTTTGTTTGTTTGTATGCGTGTCATATGAAACAATAACTAGTATACAATAGGTCCAATATATAGCCATGCTTTCACCATCTTTTAAATGAACAACAGAAAAAGAAACATAATTTACTTATAAGGCTGCCTTTCCTTATAAGAATGCAAATTACACACTGGGCACAAAGCAGCATATCTCTGCTAGGGTCTACAAAAAGGATATTTATTTTGAGTATACAGTATCAAAGCTGGGGTTGGTAATCTGAAAAGCTAGCAAAATTTGTGGGCGGGGGGAACGGTGTCGTAATGGTTAACATGTCACCCAAGGGCCTGGGTTTGAGTCCTGGGCTTGGGCGTGTCTGTATGAAGTATGGCATGCTCTCCCATGCTTGTGTAGGTTTTCTCGGGGTACTCTGGTTTTCTCCCACAATCCAAAGGCATGCACATTAAGCAAATTGACCCAAGGTGTGAGTGTGAATGGTTGTATATGTGGTTGGTCATGCTGTGGTCTGGCAAACTGTTCAGCCAGTGTTGGCTGAGACTCTAGTAGGTTTTAGCGATTTTGCAAATAAGTGAGTGAATGAGAATCTCTTTAAGGCACTGGCTAAGCTTTTCTCTCTCCTTGGACCTCCTTCCAAAGCCCCCACCCCCGACAGGAGCGCTGCTCTGACTGCTGTGAGACACTTGAGCATTCGATTGGATATTTACGAGCAGACCACCAAGCAGATGACGCACCTTTTTCAGATCTTACAGGTTATTGATTGCTGTTGGGGTGTAAAGACCATTTCAACCAATATAACAGTTTGTGTATACAGCTAAAAATCATGGGATCGATTTGTGATGATCTTGAGGGAACTTGGTGGAATCGTGATGATCTTAAGGGAACTTGGTGGAATCGTGATGATCCTGAGGGAACTTGGTAGATTCATGATGGTCTTGAGGGAACTTGGTGGAATGGTGATGATCCTGAGGGAACTTGGTGGATTCGTGTTAATCTTGAGGGAACTACAACAAAACACTTAAGTATCTTAAATGTGACTTGAAATCAAAGTTTACATGATATTACAAATTAAATATGGAGCCCATAGGATTAAGCTTCTATAAATATTTACATGGGTTCAGGCCAGGTGTCATGAAGGCCTTAAGTATGTCTTATGTAGCCTCATGCAGATGATGAAGTGGATGCTGTGCACAGCCAAGTAATTCTGCATGCATCCTGTTTATACACCAAGGATGTGTTATACTGTAGTGTGCAGTGAAGAATCTACACTGCACTCTACTCTATATACAGTATACTCATGAATCTTTTCTAAGAGCAATTTTTTTATGTTATCATATAACATGGTAGGCAGATATTTTTAGATCTTCATCAAAGATCTATGTTAAAATGTTCTTACTCACCTCTTTGGTATACATTTGAGTCTGAGTGTATTTACCCTTGTTCTGGAGTAGGACTGGGACTGTGGCAGTATTGCAAGATGACAGGTAATGACAGAAAGCCTGACATTGGCTCATTTTGTCATCCCACAGAAAGAGAAAGAAACCGAGTGCAAGCTAGACCCTGGTATCAACCATAAGTTGATATATGAGCCTCATTCAAGATTACGAGAGTTCATATATGAGCCTCCTTCCGCAGCAAGTGCACTAGTCATGCTACCATACAATAAATGTTAGGATTTTTGTAATACAAATAATCGAAATATTTAGGCACTGCCTAAAATTGGAACTCCAAAAATGTTTGCATGTGTACGTTTACACAAGAGAATAAGCTGCAACTCAGCGCCGACGCAACAACAAAATCAAGCTCAGGGCTTTGTGACATTTGCATTTGCTCCGCAGAGCTCCGCTAATTTAATCCGTTATCATTTAATAAAGTTGCTCTCCCTCACTCAGTTGTCGAACTGCTGATTCCTACAAGGGCAGTGGGGAGGCTGAAGCCTATCTCAGCCAACACTGGGGGAAGCCAGAGTACACTTTGAACAGCTCATCAGACCATCGAAGGCCTTGCCAACCATTTACAGTCATATCCACACTTTGGAACAGCCGATTAGCCTAATGTGCATGTCTCTGGTCTGTGGGAGGAATCCGGGGTACCCGGAGAAAACCCACGCAAGCATGGGAGGAACAAGCAGACTCCATCCAGATACACCCTCGCTTAGGCGAACATACTAATCTCTAGGCCACTGTGCCGCCATAACATTGTAAAGCATTAATATATA
>JAQMYF010000008.1:24498794-24509259 GCA_030014195.1 Neosilurus mollespiculum
TAAAGCATTAATATATATATATATATATATATATATATATATATATATATATATATATATATAAATTTTTACCTGGACCTTTAAAAAAATGTTTTTAATGAATGTAAATTTAGTTGAACTCTGCTGCTGCAAAGGACTGTGTGTAAGATCTGGAGAAGAGAATCATAATTTCCATGCTTAGAGATAGGAATAGCGATAGCCACTCGATTTGTTTCTCTTTCTGTCCACAATGTCGGGCTTTTATTTTTTAGGAGAACACTGACATGCTAATAACCTACTAGCAAGCAACATCGCAATAAGAAAAAAAGTGCGTAAACAAGAGTCTCTGCTCCAATTTAGAAGCAAAAATAAGTCCCATGTCCCATGAGTCCCTTGTCTTTCAAAATGTATTGGCTCAGCGTGTATTTGGCATACATGGTAATTATTACTATATACACCACAGCAAACCTATTTTAAAACTTTGGAGAGACTCTTTGATCTTAAAGGTACAGTATGTAAGATGTAGCATCATCTAGGAGCACCTAGTGATGAGGTTCCAGACTCTAACCAAATGATATTTCATTCTCGACCCCTTCTGCTTGAAGCCTGTGTGGTTCTGGGCTACTGTGGAAACATGGCTATGCAAGATGGCGGCCTCCGTGAGAGGGGGCCCACTCCCCGTGTAGACATAAACAGCTTATTTTAAGGTTCTGAAAACTCACCATTTTTTTTATACTTATAATTTATATATAAAGAAAACGTATTTATTGATAATAGAATTAATTTCTGCTGATAGATCCTCCAAAATATTACACACTGTACCTTTAACCTTTTTCATCCGTGGTTATATAGTGGATGCTGGGACATTATTTTTTCGGGAGATTTTTTTGTTTGTTTTTTATTCGCATATGTTTTCACATTTTCTATTACTTCACGTGCATGAAGATGCTTATGGTGGAAGCATGCTTCACCCTGTTAAAAACTGAATTGTGTGAGCATATGATAGATGTTTTCTATTTGCTATGTAAAATCAGACCAGGTGCTGATGCAAATATCACGCAAAACGAATTTGGCACCATGACAGTCATCAGTGCAGAATACGAAACCCCACACTCGTCTGATATTATACAAGCAATTGTCTATTGTTATCATATGCATTCTGACTCAGAAATGAGCTTTTCATTCTTTAAATAAGCTTTTGCTCATTTCCATAAGCAGACACTGATCCCCTCTACTTCCTAACTGTCTGCAGTGTCAATGTTGACTTTTATACTCACTCACTCACTCACTCATTTGCCCAAACCGCTTACTCCTACATGGGTTGCGCTGGTGGAGGCTGGTGTCTATCCCAACCACCACTGGGTGAATGTGGGGTACACCCTAAACATCGTAGGGCAACACATACAGTACAACCATCAACACTCACACACGCCTAGGGGCAATTTGGAACAGCCAGTTAGCCTAATGTGCATGCAATTGGACTGTCCGAGGAAACTGGAGTACCCACAGGAAACCCATGCAATCACGGAGAGAACATGGAAACCCCACACAGAAACGCCTGAGCTTGGGAATCCCTTCTTGTTGTGAGGCAGATGTCCTAACCACTATGCCACCATGCCACCATGACACCCCATATTAATTTTAGTGTAGTGTTATACACTGCTTAGCACTAAAAACTCTCTGTCAGTTTATTTATACAAATACTTCCTTAGTTTTCTGTATTCATATGATAAATACATTTGCTATTAACTGCAACAGTGGAGCAACACACCAATGTTTATGCTTAGTGTTGTTAAAGGTCAGTTGCTGTGTAATTAGCTTATAGCCACTGCGGTGTTTAGCATGAGAGTTAGTATGGAGTTAAATAGGATGACATTATTCAAAATAATGCTATTCTAAAGCCCCAATCTCATTTGTGCGATAACATCCAATAATGCCGACGATTCAATAAATTTTTAGGTTGGGAACGAGCATGAGGGGTCTGCGACCGATATCATCGACCATATCGCTGACTGACAGGAATCCACCCCTTGTGGACAATTTTCCCTTTTTTTGATACCTGTTTCCAAATGTTGGACGATTACATACGACAATCTTCTAATGGATGACCGTCGCCAACTATCCGCGTTGTGGTCGATCACAGATAGTTGGGGACCATCAGAGTTTTTCAACTGAGCATTATTTTATTTGAGTCATTTAGGACATCACATACACAGTTATGGTTGGTCTGAGACAGTCGCACGCAAAAAAATCACAGGCAGTCGCCAAAGAATGGCACAAATGAGATCGGGCCTTAAGGTGCGTAGCTTTCTAAAACAGCTGGCTATGGGACATAGAAATCAATTGAAGCTTTTTTTACTTTTTAAACTGCTGCTAATGCTACAACACAGGGCAGCATGACATGCCCAAGATTGGCTATTGTCTACTCTGACTGACAGAGGCGAAAGGGTATGCCAAATCCTTAAAACCGAAAAGCATGGATAAGTCTTCGACTATGCTGGTCATTTGAATCTCAGCCACTTGGTTTGAATTAGGATTTTTAATTAGGTTGCCTCTCAAAATGAAGATGGAATTTGGAAGAAAAAATATAAGTCGATTAATTACAGCTGATGTCGACATTGTCCTTCATTCAATCCTTCTTTCATCTGCCGAACTGTATAACCCTATTACTAAGGCAGGGAGGCTGGAGCCTATCACAGCCAACTCTAGGTGAAAGCAGGATACACCCTGAAAAGCTCCCTAGTCCATTGAAAAGCCAACATACCCCCAACCACCCACACTCACACTTACAAAAGCCAATTGCATGTTTTTTGACTGTGGGAGGAAACCGGAATACCTGGAGGAAACCCTCACAGGCACAGGGAGAACATTCAAACTTCTCACAGAAATGCCCTTGTCAAGCCCAGGAATGGAACCTTCTTGCTAACCACTACGCCAACCAGCATTGTCGTATATTAAATATTATTCACTAGAGTAATGTAATGTTTTATTTCCTATGAACAATATATTAAATACTGTAATTTTTTTGTGTTTTAGGAGGATATGTGCCTGGGCAGACACCTCAACAAGGTAAGTCATGTCTTACTTTGCTCGCAATGTGTTTTGTGTGTGTGGCTTTACAGTCAGTGACAAGCATCTTATAATACAAGCAAATTAGCAAACTCCAAATATAGATATACAGAATATGATTCATTTATTTCTTGGATATGATGGTTAGATTAAGTTTTTAATGCAAGACTAAATTGGTGGCCATTACTGAAATAAATAACACACATAAAAACGCATGCTGTTTTTTTCAAGCAATTTTATTAACTTCACGAATCTATTAGGATTTTTTTTTAAGGAAATTGTTCAGGAAATTCAAAAAACCTAAGACTGATAAACTGAATGAAAATAAAACGAATACCTCGAGAATTTAGACTTGGGTGCCTTAGCCCGTCCACTTCAACAATGTTTTTAATTAAATAAATGAGTGTTTTCCTATAAGGCCAATTCGAATAACATGCTGCAGGATCCTATACCATTTTTAGAAGGGGGCCTTACCTCTGTTACATGGTGCGTCATGTATGTGCAATGTGCGATTTCTGCGGGACCTAGGGAAGTCGGCATAGGTGCTTTGCCGTATAAGTGCATCCTGCGGTCAAATAAGGCATGGGTTGATGTGTTCAGCGCTCGGGTTAGCAAGGTTAAGGCGTCCAATTTCCTTTATTACTTAAGTAAAGTTTAGCGAAAGCATGAATTTCATCGATATTTTACTTTTCCCCTTTTTTGTAATAATTCTTTTTTTTAATTTTTTAGCTAAAGCTGCCAAATATGGAACACTTCAAGGATTCCTGGGTGGAGGCTACAGAGGTATGTCTCTCACCTTGTTGCTATTTCTATTAACAACTAAAAATTATAGTATGTTCAAATAAAACTAATTTTCAGCATGGAAAGATGAAAACTAATCTTCTTTCACCCTTCCGAATCATTTAAATAGACAGCAGGCAGTAAGAATCACCCAGATACTGCCTTGTGGGTATGCACACATATACTTACAGGCTTGAACACTTGTTAGAGGCCCCCACCAAAAAGGCCCTGGATAGGCATGCTCAGGTTTTGGGTTTACAAAGCCAGCAAGGCCTAAGGGACTGTTTAGATAGCACCTGTAGGTTCTCACAAGCTGAGGGTTACATCTGGATTACACAAACGCTAGGCAGGAAGTTATGCTTTCAGACCCCTGGCAGGCATCTGAGTACTACTTCCACCTCCTTAGCTGCTCCCCATACCACCAATCAGCCTTTTAGATCTTACCTTTAAAGGAAGTGGTTGTCAAAGTAATACTTTACAGCTGCAAAAATACCTTTTATTGGAGGACGCCTACATTAGATAAGTGGGTTTTGATGACAGTGTTGCAGGAACTACACAGATTAGATGGTGGCCTCCTCAGTCCAACAGTCAATGACAATCTGACAATGTTATGATAATCAAATGATGTGTCTCCTTTTCACCTCACATGGAAAAGCCTCAGCTAGGTCCCATTTACAGCTTCCCTGTACATTACTGATTATGAATCTCCTTGTCAGTGGTAGCTATCTACCTGGAACAGGATGTGCTAGACAACAACTTTCCCCATGATTTATTACATATTTAATACCTGGCAAGACCATGGATTTCTCTAATGTTTTTAACCGTGGTTGAAACCAGTGGCATGATTGAAAACATGGCAGCATGGTTAAAACATAGCAGATTACTCCCCAAACTCCAATCGGATGCACTGATTTGAGTGATCTGTGGGTTTAGACCCTAGGACTGAATCTTCAACCGTGGAATGCAACCTCCCACAAGCCAGAGACATGCAGATTAGGCAGATTGGCTGTTCCACATTGCCCGTAGGTGTAGATGTGAGTGAGAATGGTTGTATGTGGGGGGCCTTGCGATGCTCTGGCAAGCTGTTTAGTGTGTACCCCGCCTTCGCCCAGTGCCGGCACCCGTGACCCTTATAGGATTAGGCGGTTCAGGAAATGTGTGAATGAGATGATGTTGATTCATGAGCAAAACAGTTCAGCAAAGAAAGAGAACTTCATTGGGTCTTTGAGTGTTCCTCTGAATCTGTGGTGAAGTATTCTCATTGTGGCGTTTTTTTCCCAGGTGGCGCAGGATGTCAAGGCAAATACTGCGGCCGGAGGAGAAAGTAAACATTCTCTTGGGACGTGAAATGACCTCAAGAAACAATGGTGCTACTGCATGATCTAGAATGTACATTTGATATGCAAAAACAATCCTATCATGTACAAAAAAAAATTTTTTTTTTTGTTTTGTTGTTTGTTTTTTTTTTTTTTGTCTGTTTGTTTTTTTTTTTTTTTTTTTTTTTTTTTTTACAAACCTGAACTGTAGTGGAGGAAAGAAGACGAACATTCCAGTTGTTCATGTGACAAATTCCAACATATTGCTGATGTCTCTTTTGGTAGATAGGGACACCAAATCAAGAAACCAATAACCAGGTTCATTATTAGGCTTTGTAGACCTTGAAGCACTTATTTCTTTTTTCTTTTTTTTCCTCAAGATTTTGAAAGACAGGAGCCATGATATATTCCATCTGATTGTTGTGGCAATAGCTGATAGACCTTGTGTGGCAGAATTGGTTTGAAATTTAGCATTGGGTATCTAATGCATTTTAGTCATGTTTGTTCATATTTATAGGTGATGGACTTTTGAGCCTAAATAAAAAAATAAAATGGTTTACCAAGTACCTCTGTGGAGACCCCTGCACTCCAAACCAGTCAAAATGTCAGTAGTGGTATTTATGTACTCCTGGTAGGTCTTTCCATACTCTTTAAAAACTTGTATTGTATATTGGGCTCTACTGGCTTTAGGATTGTGAAGCTATTTTAATCATAATTCCATCCAGCAGTCATGAAGAATCTGAAAGATGGGGGCTCTGGGTACATAATATGTCCTCATACATAATCTATACTGTTTAAAGGTCAAAATTTTAAAGCTGGGGTAGGCAATTTATGCTAAAAGCATTTTCTTGAAATTCTCTTTATATCCTAAGAACATAAAAGCAAAAATAAATCAAATTCTAACAATAAAAATAACAAACATATGTCATCTTACAGGGCTGTACAAACATCTAATCATTTAAGTCAATTAATTCAGTGATTGAATAGCCCGCGTTAATATCTGCCTACATACTTCCACATACGCTGCCTGTGCACTCATCGTGGGCGACTGAAGGCTAGGAAGACCATTCACAAACATATCACTACTGATAAGATAGTGAGCTAGTCAACTGCTATGACTATGAATACGAACAATAGCCATATTTATTGTTTACATTCAGTATGATAATACCAGGTGATTTCTTCCATATGAAAAAAACATAAGGCAGTGTGCCGTTCGGGACTCCCTCGGCTATTTCCGGCGGCTTATGCTAGCCAAAAATAGCCTCGGGTGCATTGGGTGCCATTCTGGCGTGGAGCTATCTTAGTTTTTTCAGGAATGTTTTTTTGTATCCAACCAAACCAGGAAGTAGTACCTTATAATAATATGTTAATTTGGCTTCCTGTGTACAAATGTAGACATTTGATGTAAAACAAAGTTTATCAGGATAAAAAATTAATCGCATTGTTTGAGGTAGCTTACTGGTAAGGTAATTTCTTCATTCATAAACAACACTGATCGAGAAGATGTCAGCCACTTGGGAAATCCTCTGCAAAACAATTTGAAATAGCCATTGGAGTCCCGAACGCCACGCCTCTGATATATAAGTAGTACCAGCTCCAATGTCCTCATGATGCAATGCCTAACATGGTGCCCGACCACCAGAGGAGTACTCGCTCAGTCACTCAGTCAGCGATGAATCCTGTTAGGGTCGTGGGGAGGCTGGAGCCTGTCTCAACCTTCTCTGTGTGAAGGCAGAGTCCACCCAGAACAGTTCACACAACCAATTACACTCACACCTGGGGGCAACGTGAAACAGCAATTTAGCCTACTGTCAATGTCTTTGGACTGTGGGAGGAAACCGGAGTATGCAGAGGAAACCCACGCAGACATGCGCAGAACATACAAACTCCATGTAGAAATGCCCTTGCCGAGCTCGGGAGTTGAATCCAGGACCTTCTTGAAATATTTCAATAAACATCTCAAAGGGTTTCCCAAGTCCCGTTGTGCATTCATTTTGTCTGGAAGAGTGGCTTTGGAGGGGTAGGATATTTTTTTGGTTGGATACTTTCAAAATCGGGCCTACACTTCCTGGTTACTCTAATATTGCCTACCTTAGCTTTAAAAAATCAAATGGGTACAGAAACATGAGCAGATGTGAATTATATGTGATATGATTGAGGCTGTACTGTTCATATTTTAGCTCATCTATGAAACAGTTCTGCAAAAGTCTTAGCAGCATCTGAAAATGTTAAGAAGGGCTGAAAAGTGTTTCATGGCATCCGATAAGCTCCACTGTATTGCCTTCCAATATCCACAAAGAGCTGGCTTGCTGAGAATACATTGCTATGAAGCATCAGTAAAAAATACATATGCAGTTTAATCAATTTACAAGAGAAATAAGAGTGCTGATTATTATATTAGACTAGTTTTGAACCTGCAACAAATGATATTTCTAACATTCCTTAAACATGCAGACTTGGTGCTTCCATCACTTGTTCTACAGACGGTTAACCCCTTTATACTCGAAGAGTTAGCTATTATATATCGTATACATACAGTATGACGGCTCATGTAACTGCAGGTTTATTTTGCTTTTGTAGCTGATTCCTTTGCACCATGTGAACTTGACCTTGACCTTATTACCAAGTTTGTACACATAATATCAAAGTATTGCTGTTTGTTTTGCTTTCAGTAGCTTATGCATTTTAGTCACTGTGGAAATCTGTAATACTGTATAAGATTTTTTTTTTTTTAAAGATGTGAGCTGTGTCTGAGAGTTAAAGCGCGCATGCGTGTTTGTGTGTGAGTGTGTGTGTGTATGCGTGTGTGTTTGTACGTATGTCTGTGAAAATCCCCAGTGTGTGATATGTCTATATTTTGTTAAATTGACTAAGCTTCTCTTAATAAGCGTCACTAGCCAGTGTATTACCCATCTAATATTAAATTAGTTCTTCTTAACGATTCATATTTCACATCATTGGTAACATTGTACTGATTCAAGTTCATCCGAAATGTGTTTTTCCT
Organism: Neosilurus mollespiculum; assembly: GCA_030014195.1. NCBI lineage: Eukaryota > Metazoa > Chordata > Actinopteri > Siluriformes > Plotosidae > Neosilurus > Neosilurus mollespiculum. The sequence goes on from JAQMYF010000008.1 coordinate 24,506,946, forward strand.
ACCTGGTGCTGTATTTGACCTGTCTGTGGTCATATATGTCTAATGTGCAGTGGCATTTCCATCTAATTTAAATAAGGGGGTGGGGCTATTGCACTTTTTTTCCCCCATGGCGCACATTTGACTTTGTTCCAGGAAACCTGGGCCTTTGTACTGCTTTAGTGAAAAATGAAATAAACCATTTTGAAACAAAATGAAAGTGTGCATTATTTCACTGTGATGTACGTATTTTATATTCGTAATAAAGGTGCACAGCAATGGAGCACAATAAATAGAGTACATAGAAACATTCCTGTATGCAAAATATACTTTTTACTGTGAATGGATGGTAAAAACTGTTCCAAAAACCACTTCCTTGGGGTCCCTTGCAACCTCACAATTCTCATTTTCACATGTTTATTTCACTCACTCTCTCGCTCACTCATTTGCTGAAACACTTAATACTATTCGGGTCGCCAGGAGGCTGGAGAGTCTGAATGTCACATTCTACATGTGGTGAAGGCAAGGAAGACCCTGAACAGCTCACCGGCCCACAGCAGGGTCAACTTACACACACAACCATTTACACTCATGCCTAGGGGCAATTTGGAACAGCCAATTAACCCAATGTGCATGTCTTTGGGCTGTAGGAGGAAACCAGTGTGCCTGGAGGAAACCAATGCGACCATGGGGAGAACATGCAAACTCCACACAAAAATGCCCTTGTTGAGCAAAGAATCGAACCCAGGACCTTCTTGCTTCTTTTACTCCAACAGGAAAGCAACAGCTTTTAAAATCTTACATTTAAATTCTTTTTTCTTTCTGTCTTCATCAGTTGGGTGGCACGTTGGTATAGTGGTCAGCAGGCTCTGGGTTCAACTTCCAAGCTCGGGCGTTTCCGTGTGCAGTTTGCATGTTCTTCCGCTGCTTACATGAGTTTCCTCCAGGTACTCAGGTTTCCTCCCTCAGTCAAACAAACAAACAAACAAACAAACAAACAAACAAACAAACAAACAAATAAATAAATAAAGTGAACAGTAGGCTAATTGTCTGTTCCAAATCGCCCCTAGGTGTTAGAGTGAGTGTGAATGGTTGTATGTGTGTTGGCCCTGCAGTGGTCTGGCAAGCCATTCTGGGTGTACCCCACCGTCGCCCAGAGTCGGCTGAGATCCGAGAGTCGGCACCAGCCTCCCTGTGACCCTAATAAAGGATAAATCGGTTCAGAAAATGTATGTACAGTATATATAACTCATACCATCCATCCATCATTCATTCATTCATTCGCCAGACCACTTACTCCTATTATAGTTGTGCCAACACACATAACCGCTCAGACCTAAGGGCAATTTTGAACAGCCCGTTAGCCCTTTAACGTGCATGTCTTTGGACTGTTGAAGGAAACCGGAGAACCCAGAGGAAACCCACAGAAGAATAGGAACTCCATACTTGAACCCAGGACCTTTTAGTCAACAATTTTTTTTTTTTTTTTAACATTTTATTTTTATTTTTTATTTTTTAAATACTGCGCACACATGACTCCATCCTCCCCATACAGCAATAATGCAGGGTTCTGTATCTTCTCTAGGGATCATCATGGGATTTCATTACTGTACACCACGCTTCCGGTCAGATTTCCCGGGAATTGGGTTTGGTTGGCCTACTCGAAGCGTCTGATTGACCAGCTGGAAATTTGTCCCGCCTCTTATCTCAGTGCCCCGCCTCCAAGCCTATCGCTCTCTCGGCCGCGTCCCATTTGGAGAGAGTGTTAGTTTGGTGCCCGCTCTCTGGAGGAGGTCGGTGTTTTGGGGCGGAAGAGATCCGAAATTCCTGCATCAGGCTCTTCGGCGGAGCTCCCAGGCGGAGGGTGAATGAGGTTGATGCTGCTCTGCTGTACCTGGAAGAACGAACGCATGGGAGAAGACGAAGGTTTGTGGTTCTGTGCCCCTGGGGTTGAGCGCGTGCGACAGGGAGAGATGGGAGTGTGGACTAGTTATTATAGGCTGGAGCTTAGAGGTCGTATAGGAGGTTTATTTAAGTAAAGTCTCAACAACAAGATTTTCTCTGGATTAATCTACACTGATGAGGCTGAATATTATTTTTATTTATATATACACACACACACACACACACACACACACACACACACACACATACATATATAATATGTGTGTGTGTGTTGTGTTTTTATAGGTTGAAATCCACATACTATTTATTGAATTATTATTCTTATTGCATGCCTTTTAATATTTTATTTGGACTTCTCTGTGATTGCCCTCATGAAAGTTTATTTATGCATGCATGATCCACAGTTTCCAGCTGTGTGTGTGTGTGTGTATAT
>JAQMYF010000008.1:24524143-24537232 GCA_030014195.1 Neosilurus mollespiculum
AAACGACTAAATTAGGGAGAAAATGGGGGGGGGGGGGGAGAGAAAAAGAAAAAAAAAAACTTTCTCTTGGAGCGCGGTGTACAAGTTCTGAGTAGGAAGTTTCTGTTCCTTAATTTTTGTGGGATGTCTCAGGTAAGGGGCGGAACACTTATCGATGATCTACCGGGGACCAGATTCCGTGTCCCTCAATCTCCTTGTCTCTCTGTCACAAAGTTGTTCAGGTGTGTCACATGATCTACATACTCTATGAGGTTGTCACATCAAAATGTAGGTCTTGTGACAAAGAAAGGGGTGGCTACAACCCTGGGACATCCAACCTGCAGAGCTTTAATCTAATTAATACAACTGTGCAGGAGGGTTAAGGGCCTTGCTCAGGAGTCCAACAGTGGCAATTTGCTGGTATCAGACCAGGACCTTCTGATCAGTAACCCAGAGCCTTAAGTACTGAGCCACCAGAAAAATGCTGCTTAGAACTCATTGTTCATGGAGGAGTATTTGATGACAGGTCTGGCTTCTTAGTCTTTTCACACTCACATCTTCGGGTTTGTGTATTAATGGGATGATGCAAAGTTTGTTACCTGCTGTTCCGTCCTCCTGCTTCACAATCTCAGTCTTTGCAACCTGCTTCTATGCACACTGGAGAAGAAATCAATTCTAGGACGAACCGTGTGGTTAGTTCGAAGGATTCGTGCTGTTTTGGACTAGAGCAGAATTTTGATCAAGTGACCCCTTCAGGATCTGATTTGATATCTGCTGCAGTTAAAATGCAGGACATGTCATGTTGGTTTTGTTGATCGCTTGGATTTTCTTTAAAGACTGGGGAATTATATTTACCCAACATTAGTATAGAGAACCAGGCCTTTGCTGTCGGATATGAGCTTTGGCAAGGACTTCTGGGACTGAGACAGACACGGAGAGGGACAAGGAGTCTCAGCATGCATGCAGATGAAGGACAGGCAGCTCATATCTGCAGCTTTCAGAAGGGGCCAAATGAGTCATAGAGGTCTCTATGGTCTTTTCTTTGGCACAGTGTCATGCACAGCCCTTACTTCACAAGCGTTTCCAGTTATATACATCTCTGCGTAATAAGAAGTCCAGATTTAGGCACTGCTAAAAAGCGGCACTCCCTGTTAGGTTTTTGTGGGCTGTGTTTCTTTTCCGTTCATAATTAATTTAATATTATGTCGTTGTTTTAAAAGTTTAAACCATGTTCTTTTGAGAAATCAGTGGAAACTCTGGCAAAAATACAATTTTAATTTGTTGTCATGTGGACGTTTTATCAGGGGACGACTGTCTTAGTTTGCATTTTCATTTCTGGATGTGTGTCAGCTTGCATGAAATGCTACCAGCATGCATCTGACAGCCAGTCAGCATCATGATGCATAAGGTTTCCAGGCGGACGTACAGGCTATGCTAAATCAAGTAGATGGTTTCCTGTGTATGGGGCTGCACTTGCACTGGCTTTCAGCTATAGCTCCACTACAACTACTTTTATTTATTTATTTATTTTAATGAATGCATCCGTATAATTTTAGAATGTGCTACCATTATATTAACACTGAAGGTCTAGACCATTTTTTTTTTTTAAATAACAATTTGTGTCTGCTCATATGTAAAAGTTCAAGGTGTATATGCAGGATAGACCAAAAGAGCTTGGTTTATTTGTAGGGTCAATTGATGTCCCTAGTGCGGAAAAATAGAGCAGCCCATGGAATGTGCCTGGGGCTTGAACTTCATGGGAACGTAGCATTGAACCAGAGTAGTCTGTTCCAAATAGAGAAGATTATTATTTTTTTTTTTAACTGCATGGTACAGACACTTAGTGTGTGACAAAAACACTTACTATACTGCCTGGATGTCACTGAATACCACATGTATTGTGGTTTGCCTTGTTAATGAATTCTTAATTTTTTATCTTTTTTGTATAGGAGCACTTCAATCAAAAATCTGAGTGCTCCATTGGTGTGGAGGCTCTTTAGTCGTACTATTCCATGTACATTATACACTTTGGGAGGCAGCCCAAAGTGTATCATGGCATAAATGGGAGCCGCAGGGTTGTCGAACACATTTTACTGAGGACCACATCACTAAATTTCGAGGTCATCAAGGGCTGGATAATCTAATCTAAAAGGGCAGCCATGAAACCTGCATGGCATAATGATTAGTGAAGGTTTAGTCTTAAACTTCCTTTACTTTCCTTTTCTGACAATGCTTGACAGCAGAATGCTAGCTTGCAATATTTCTTGAGCCATGAATGACACTTGAAACAGGTTTGCCGCCACCTAGTGGACTGACAATGAATTATGTTTCATGGCAATGGTTGATGCGAAGGACGTACGATAATCATTTACTGAAAGTACTCGCAGGCCACATAAAATGAGTTGGCGGGCAGGTTTAGGCCATAGACCTTGAGTTTGATGCCTGTTAATTACATTATTAAATGAAAGTGAAAAGAGTGTTTTGCAAATAGCTTGCAATACCTTTGTATGCTGGAAAGGGCCAGTTTTCCAAAGTTCTTTATAGTGGTTATCTTTAATATTTCCATAGGTTTGTCCATAATCCATGTTTAAATTGTGCATCGCTTCTTACTGAATTTCCCAGTGTGACACTTGAATGGCATTACAAGAACACAAGATGTGTAACTATATTGTTGACTATTGTAGTAAATGATTTCAGACATTCAGTAGCTTGTAACTGCACATAATATCATTAAATGTTTCAAGGAATCTGGATGAATTTTGGTGAGAAAACAGCACTTGGTGTCTTCAGTCCTTAAATATGTTGTAAGTGCTGTGAGAAGGAATGGCAGCATTGTTAAGTGATAAATGCTTTACTGTCCCAGTTGTGTTACCGTTACTGCCGCTTGATAGGGGAGTTTATATATTCACCAGCATCTATTTGACTGACAGCAGGATTGCGCAAAAACTACCAAAACGATTTTCTCTAAACTTGGTAGAGGGATGGCATGAGAACATTTTGGAGCAGATCATAGTTCGTATCCAGGAATTTATTAAATGCTTTTTAACAAGCATTTATTTAAGGATTTTTTTTTCCTTCTGTTAGCAGGATTAGTCAAAACTACTGACCTAATTTTTATCAAACTTGGTGGATGTGTGGAGCGTAGACCTGCAAAGGATCCATTAAATTTTGGAGGTAATCCCGCAATGGGATCATATTGAAAGTGAATCCCAAAAAATACCCATCTTTAATTAACATGGGGCAAAATGTTCAACCGAGGCCCACTAGGGGGAGACATTTTATTGTATCAATGCCAAGTTATAATAATCCATTTATACCTGCTGGAGGTAATTTCAATTTCTCCATGATGTCCCAGATTTTTCGCAACTGGGGCTATACAGTTATCACCCTAAAAGATCATTTTTATATTTTCTTCCCTTGTAGTATTGATTGAGTAGACATACTGTGTGAGTGTTTCACAAAGCTTGAGCTATTTTCATGCTTTATGAAGTTTTGGTGTTGAAAGCTTGAGGTGAGTGTGCAGGAAAATTGAGTTTTCTCTGACTCTCGCTTACTGCATTATCGTTGACACAGAACATTGCTGTAGGAACCCATTTCTCCTTGCAGTTTATCAAAGTAAGTGTTTCCTGTTTTTTTTTTTTTCCCCTGTGTTTCGTCTGGTTTTAGTTTAAATGTCAGGGGGAAAAAAGCAGCAACCTCTTAACTGCATTTCCTTAATTTCAGATTTGAGCATATAAATATGAACTGCAGTTGTTATACGGTGCCGCTGTCTGTATCTCTGGATTGTTAACGCTCCAAAAATCCGTAAGTTGTCTGATTTGGACATTTATCCACTTTTTTTTTTTTTTTTTTTTTTTTTTTTTTTTTTTTATATTATATATCCCTGAGCACCAAAACCAAAGCACACCGGGAAAAGAAAAAACTATGTGACTATGTCTGCACTATAAAACCTGATGAGCTACGTTTCTTATATAAAAAGCCATGAAGAACTAAGATGACAATAACTGTTCTCTCTCCAATGATAAGAACTCACCTTATGGCTACATTGGAAGAAATTAATGCAGCTGCTGTTTTTTTTTTTTTTTTTTTTTTAATTCTTTTGTCTATTCGGAATTGTCATTAGCAGGCCACATGAGGGGCGGCACGGTGGCATAGAGGTGAGTACATCCACCTCATGGCAAGAAGGTTTCTATGTGGGGTTTGCATGTTCTCCCTGTGTTTGCATGGGTTTTCTCCGGGTACTCCGGTTTCCTCCCACAGTCCAAAAACATGCACATTAGGCTAATTGGCTGCTCCAAATTTCCCCTAGGTGTGATTGTGTGTGTGACTAGTTGTGTGTGTTAGCCCTGCAATGGACTGGTGAACAGTAACAGGATGTTCAGCAAATGAATGAGATCACATGAGTGAAGCAGTTGTTGTAGCCCATGTTGATGTGTAGGTGTCCTATACAAATGCAAATGGCTGCATGAGACATAGATGCTAATGCTGGGTGTGAACTGGACAACAGACAGTCACAAGAGATTGAACTTGTGATCGTGGAGCTGTGGGGTAGATATTCAATATTATCACCATTCATGCATGATAGTGTTATTTATCATTTATCTGGATGTTTATAGGGATGGAAAATTTAAACCCAGCACAGGTTTAGCTTTTCTGCTGGCTGGTTGCAGTAACAGCTTTTAGCACCGGCCATCCCCATATGTTTTAAAGACAAAATATCTTTTATTTGAAAAATATTTGGAAATTTGTGAATTTCCATGGTTACAAAAACCCTCCACACATGTGACCCTTTTATCATTGCTCTCCTGATTTCATGTCTACTCTCAAACACATGTCCTGATTGGTAAGCTTTCAAACAAATAATGTGCTACTACTACTGCCAAGTCTCATGCCAGCATGACCTTGAGCTCATCAGTGTCACCAAACCTCTTTCTTGGTCTTTGCTGTGAGCTGGAGCATCCTCCATCCTCAAATTGATTTGTTCAAGGTCCTGATGTAGGGCATATTTCCAGAGGTTGCGGTTGGCTGTGAGGGTGTCCAGCCCACCGCCGATGTATCAAACTCCTAGATGGCTCTTGTGCGGTGGTCATCTCTGCAGCGCAGAACGTGTCCCAGCCAGTGTACCCGACACTGCGTGGTAATGCAGAGGATATTTAGTTGGTTGCATCTTTGGCATCATTGGAGACTTGATCAGGCCAACACACCCCCTCAATCTTCCTAAGAGCACATGTCTCAAAATTAAGACCATAGTGGCCAGGGGCTTACCAGAGGCATCCACAGAGATACCGGTGAGCTACAAGTGATTCAAACGACATGCAAATTGCTTCACAACACAAGCAAATCAACACTATTGGCCGGCTCTGACTGCCTAGGTAACCTTTTATGCATGTTTCCTGCTTCTGAATGTTTCCGAGTGAAGCTGTGAACAATGGACAGCTAGTTCGCTACATGAAATGAGCAGTCCGTGAGCAGCAGCTAGCTAGGTCAGTGATAAATAATTTTCTTTTATTATCATTAGCTTATTATTTTAGCTTGTATTAGCTTAAATCTCTGGATTTTTGTTGCATGGAGCTTCAGCTCAGTTGAACTCTCAAACCTGCCTACTTTGCGTCCCTTGAAGATTTCTCCCCTCATTGCTCAGGCTTTTGTTGACTTTGCATGGTCCCTTGTTGCTTGCTGTGTGGACGCAGTTGTAGCTTTGGACTTAGCCTCTTAGCCCCGTAAACTTGGCGGAGACTGTCCGTTTAACACACGTTACATGTTTTGTTTCTGAATATGTACATATTTCTTTTTATTACCATGTTGCCTAATAAATCAGGATCATGACTACATCATGTGAAACAAGGTGTTGGTTAGCATGTGACTGAGGTTCACGGGGTTCCTTGTTTGAGGTTTGGCATGGGAGTAGATTTGGGACTCTCCAACATCAGCTGACTATAAAACTATGCTGAGGAACTGCAGATCTTCATAACATAAGGTAACCAGTTATCTAGACGGAGGACAGGCATCTGGGACATATCACTGAAAAACCTCTCGATTTTATTTTCTGGAGAAGAGCATTTAAAATGGCTTTTTGGCCTAAAAGAGGAAGGTAAGATTTTGAATTTTTTTTCCAGGCAGCTGCACAGTATTATGAAACCATCAAGCAAATGTACAATGAAAAGAGCTGAAGGATTATGACTGCATGTAACATATCAGAATGGTAGGAAGCACCACCCGACCATAGCTGCTCTATACAGACAAGGGTTAGGGAAATTACTTTGTGTCAGGGGTCATGATTGCTCCGAACACAGGAAATGAAGCAGGAAAAAAAAAAAGTTCTGAAAACAGCTGCCCTCCGAGCACAATCATCCTAGTGAGACTGTGAGATCAAGACGTTCACCAGAACGGAGTCACAACTTGAGCTTTTAAAGTCGTGTGGTTTGAGCAATTGTGGGTCTGCTGATCAGAGTTTAAACATGAACTTGCTTCCTCAAACTCGTATGAAGGTCCTCGCTCTCAGGGGAGATATGTCACGGCGCGACCAACGCTACAGGAGTCACTCAAGAGGCAGAAAGTAAGTCCAGAACGAGTCCATCTGAATGGAAGTCTGAAAACCTAGGACCAATTGTTTATTTTTTTTGTCTCCCATAATTTGTTGAAATGTTTATGGCTTAATTTAAAACTGATTGTGGTCTGGACAGCGAAACACTGAATTCAAGCTCATGAGTCCAGGAGTGAAGTATAAGATGAGCATTTTTAGAATGATGTCGACTTCAAGTGTGTGCTTGAGTGTATCTGTTGGTAAGGGTGTGTGAGGTTTAGGTTTCACTTCCTTTTGTGTTTGCCACAGAATATTTTGTTTGGTTCTCAGCGTTCAGTACTGGCAAACACTTCCTTTTTCTTTCTGTCTTTTTGCCATGAGATATCCACATTACTAGTTTCACTCCACTGACGTGCATATAGCTGTCTAACAATGCTATCATCTTAGCTTTGGTTCAGCACTCTGCTAGCTCTCCTTAAATCTTCCTCTCCTTCATTATCTCTGTTGTCTGTCCTCTCCTTGTCATGGAAGTCCTATCAGATGTATTCACCTATCTTTAGGATTAGTACCGGCTAGCTATGTGGCTGCGTCTGTCTCAGACGTTGTGTTGAAATAAAGATTTCCCTGTTAACCCTTTATTTAACATGCTTTCAGTTTGGGCGTCATGGAGGTGTAGTGGTTACCACGTTCGCCTCACAGTAGGAAGGTCGTGGGTTCGAATCCGGGGCTTGGCGTCGGATTTTTTCTTTGTGGAGTCTGCATGTTCTCCCTGTGCTTGTGTGGGCTTCCTCCGGGTACTCCAGTTTCCTCCCACAGTCCAAAGACATACACATTAGGCTAATTGGCTGTAATGTGTAAACATGTGTAATTGTGTGTGTGTGTGTGTGTGTGTGTGTGTGTGTGTGTGTGTGTGTGCGCGCCCTGTGTCTGGCAAGCTATTCAGAGTGTACCCCGCCTTTACCCAGTGTTGGCTGGGATAGAAATCTCTCTGCCTACCAGCGACCCTAGTAGGATTGAGCGGTTCGGTGAATGAGTGAGAATAAGAGCGCTTTCAGATTTTTATTTGATTTTATTTATTTATTTATTTATTTTAATTCCAACATTTCTTTAACAGATTTTTTTAGTTAAAGTACTTTACATCTCTAAAAGATTTATCTCTATAGTGTATGCATAATCTGGCATGCTAACATTGCCCTTTTATGGTAATCTATCCCCCTTCCAAAAAAATACTATATTCTTTGGTGAGCATTTTTCAGCTACATTTTCCTACTGTATATTGCATTCTTACTGTGGCTGAAGAATATTTTTTACATAGATTAGCACCTGAATAATCAGAAGCACCTGATATTGTCATACTGTCTTGTTAAAGAACATGAACTGAACTCCTGATTAGCTGATTCTGTGTTAAACATCATCCTCGAACATATATAGCGGATTATGAGACAGTTCATCATTTGCCGAACAACTTAATACTTCTATGGCTGGTGCCTCGGCCGATGTGGGCGAAGGCGGGGTACATCCTGAATAGCTCGCCAGACCATCACAGGTCCAACACACACACACACACACACACACACACACACACACACACTAAGGGGTAATTTGGAGCAGCCAATTAGTCTAATGTGCATGTCTTTGGACTGTGGGAGGAAACCTAAGTGCCCGAAGGAAAACCACACAAGCAAGGGGAGAACATGTAAACTCCACACAGAGATGCGCAAGATCGGGATTTGGTCCCAGGATCATCTTGCTGTGATGTAGACGCCATCTTGCCCTCTTTGAGACAGTTTTGTCCTGGTAATTTCCAGGTATTCATTTAAAAGATTCAGTAATGGAGAACCCTTGTATTATCTTTTTCGTTTTTTGTGAAATGTATCCCGAGTATCCGTCATGCTTTTAAAAGTCAGATCCTTAATGAAAGCAATGATTTTAATCATAGGTTGCAAATGCATTAAAATGATTTGGAACAAGAAGAACCAGAATTAGGGATTCTATTTCTTTGTATCCCTTTGTTTTCATCACTGACACAAGTCTCATGAAACCAGTAGAATGTTGTGAGAGATTCATGCTCATACCCATGATAACCTGTTGACTAATCAGGAGAAAACACAGGCAGATGATAAAGAAACCAGGCTGAATGTTCTTTGTTAGTCTGAACATTTATCACTCTGGAGCTGACCCTGTCAGTTCATTATCAGCTTGGGAAAAAGTTTTCAGATGCCTCTGTAAGCTATATGGCATCTGTGACCGACACGAGCCTCCGTACCCTACACTGTCAGTTCTAGAATCTTCAGTTTCAGCTGAGCTGCCATTTATTCGTGAGTCCATACTTAACGAGCACTTGGAGAGCGCAGACCTCTGCCAAACATAAAAATAAAATGTGCAGATCCCCTGTTGAGTGTGCCCTACTACCACACTATCAAAAAATTGGATTTCTTACGTGAAATCTAAATCGCTACCAAATATGCATTCTGAATATGATCAGGATGAAATCAGGATGAAATTTGGTCTGATATTAAAGCTTCTGAGCCTGAATGTATTCAACAATTGGAATTAAAATTAGGCGTGTTTTGACGGAGGTATGATCTTTTAAAATTTTGCCTGTCATAAGGGACAGAAAGGGGCGGCGTTGTGGCGCAGGTTTGATTCCCAGGCTCGGGGCGTTTCTGTGTGGAGTTTGCATGTTCTCTGCGTGCTTGAGTGGGATTTCTCCCACAGTCCAAAAACATGCACAGCAGGCTGATCGACGGTTCCAAATCGCCCCTAGGTGTGATTGGTTGTATGTGTGCTGGCCCTGCAATGGCCTAGCGAGCTGTTCAGGGTGTACCCCACCTTCGCCTAGAGTCGGATGAGATAGGCGCCAGCCTCCCTGCGACCCTAATAAGGATTAAAGCAGCTTAGAAAATGTATGAATACATTACGAGACAGGACAGATTCTTACTGAAATTTAATAGGAACATACTTGGGTAATCACTTACCCAGCATATAAATTTCTGATTAATCTGTGAAAAACTGTTTCCAGGAAGGTGCAGACAAACTGACGGACGGACAAATAAAAAAAATAATAATAAAGCCACAAAGATAAATAGCCTCTGTGGTGGAGGTAAAAACTGGTCTTTCAATACGGTATTTTATTACACAGATATTTTTTCAAATGCGTCACTCTGATTTTCTTTTTTTCTTTTTTTTTTTTTTAAGTCCTGAACCTGAAATTAAATTTTGTAGTCTGTGTAAGGTTATTAATGGAAGTAAACTTATGACTCTTCTGTGCTATTGTTTATCAGCATTTATCTGTACTAAAAATAGCCTACAAATAGAAATGTCATGAAGTTTTATTTATTTTTTTTTTTCCAACTTTAAAAAAGATGACGAGGCTACAAAGTCTTGACTATTTTTTTGAATTGCTGGTTGGGTATATAAAGATTAGCAACCCTTAGTCCAGTAGAAAACCTAGTAAGTCAGTAGTGAGTAGTGAAACTCAATAAAATTGAAATGAAGTAGACGGATTGGTTTCTGATCTTATTAGCAATAGTGAAGAGCTATAAATGGCACACAAGTGGGTCTGGTTTGTGTTTTATTTTGTGCCTGGCTAGAAAGGTCATTTTTTGCTGTGGCAATCGAAATCTTCGTTCTATTCAGCCTCCTGTGGTACATTTTAATTTAGCTCTCCATTGTCCAGTGAGTTGCTATTCATTGAATAAAGCCTGTAGCCTTTTGATAAGCTGTCTGAATAGATATCCCTTCCTATTAGCCCATATTTAGGAAATGCCGCTCACTGGTTTCTGTTTAGAGATATGCACTTATATTTTTATATTTCTTATCTGATCAGTCTGTGGTTCAGACCACTTTTGTGTAAACCAGCCTGACTGCGTTTATTATAGTGCCGAATTGACGTTGGTTCTGTCCCCCAACCCACCTCCGAAACCAGTGGATGGAATGTGCATTGAGTTGCCGATTGCAAAACAGAGCTTTGCAAGCACAAAGAATCCGCAGGCTTGCACTATTCAAAAAGTGCATCCATCTCAGTACCTTCTCGGTGCACTGCTCACTCACCGAAACATCAGAATGAAACGATGAACCCGCTGCCTACCGTGTTCCACACCTACACGCACAAAAGTGAACTTGGAACTATACAAATATACCCATGATTTATTTTTTTTAACCACTTACAACTGCAAATACCAGAGCAGGAATCACCAAATAAATGGGCTGTAAACTGAAATTCTTAAAATAAATATTATTCTGGATATTTTGTTGACCTGGAAAGAAGTCCCACCCTCAGCCAGAACAACTGCATGGTTTGGACTTGTTGCTTAAAGATGCTTTCACGGTTATGACTCTGTCTGTGTCTATTTGGGAGCTCATAAACCATACTTATGAGAGTATCCAGGAGAGGTGAGCTGGTGAAGAACCATGTTGCAGTTTGTCTTGGAGACAGCAGGGGGCTCTAAAAATATCCTTTCATCAACAATCCTTTAATCGTTGCATGCAAAATAATAATAATAAGAATAAACTAAATAAAAATTGCTTAAAGTTAAAAAAATATATATTTTCATGTCTTCTTTAGTCAAGAAAGTGCAGTAACCAGGAAAATACATTTTGCATGGTATAAATTTTGTCTTTAAACTCTTATTTTAGCTGTATTACCTAATTAATGTATTTATTTATTTAAAAAATAAATCTCAGGTGTGAGTTGTTTTTCATTCTTAAGATATTTAATATATATAGTTCAAAACATATGTGTGTTTTTTGTGCTTATCTGTTTCCGTCCCCCTTATTGTCTTCAGGAGAGAGCACATGGTGCATGTATATGCTTACGGTACTGTTGGGGTTAATATAATCGAGCACTGCCTCTCCTCGATTGGCTAATCCAGTCCTTCAGGAGGAGCCAGTCTGAAGATGAGGTCATTCTTGCAAAGGCATGACATCATGCGTTCATTGATATTCGGCTCTTCTAAAGAGGAAAAAGAGGAGGAGTAGGAGTAGGGGTTCCCTTGATAAACGTGTGCCAAGATTTCCTCTGTCTTGTCTTTTTCTTTTCCTTTAGAAAAGGTTCCATGTACAGGATGACAAATCTAAAGCACATTTAGCCATCGTCGTGTTCATATGGCCCTGTGTAGAGTTTAAATTCTCTTTACAATTTGTTTTACTGTGTAAAGTTGCTTTGTGACATTGTCAGTTGTACAAAGCGGCGTACAAATAAAACTGAATTGATTTGAATATTCTAGAAGTAAATAAACTGAAGGGTGAAATTGGTTTCCTTCTTCCTTCTCAGTTCTTAGATGGATTAAAAAAAAGCTTGTTCAAAAAAGGAAATCACATTTCCGCAGGTCAAGTAGATTTCGCAGAACATCTGCGTACTGACTACATATTAAATAATCCAGACCAGCATCTGAGCTGGAAAATTTGATCCCAAGCCACATTTTCTTTGGAAGCAGTTCATTCTCGTTTCTATATTTCTTATTTTTATCTATCAAGTACTACTGACATTTCCGGACAGATATTTTTAGTTTTTAGTTTACTAACCTGCCTAATTAGGCAAAAGTGATGCCGTGTGATTTTGTAATAATTGCTGGAAAAGAGTCTGACCATGTGAGCACCCAGTCTGGCCTGTGATGGATCTTTTCAACAAATGGATGGACTCTCCATCCTGTTCCTCACGTCCATGCCTGTTCCCTCATAAGCACTTCCTTTTGGCGAAGCATGCTTCCTTCACAGGTGACACTTTTTACTCCTCGCTCGATCTGGCTTCCCGAGCCAGATGTCAAATTGGTCACACATAAAAGATTTACAGCGGTAAAAGCTGTCCTGCCCTGTGGTGTGGTGGAAGTTCAGCTTTTATTGCTGTGCTAACCGCTTTCAACACTTCTACACTTCTTTTTTGCAGTGTTTGCTGAAAATGAAAAAAAGCTTTTATTGTACACCTCCCCGCCAAAGAAGTCGCAAACTTGAATATTTTGCTGGACTGACTTCAGCCTTGAATACAGTGCATAATTTCCAGGGCATTGTTTTGAAAAAACCTAAGCACCGCCACAGCATTTACTTTCTTCCAACAACAGCATAGTCACTCACATCAAGGAAGTCCCGAGTGGCGTTTCTGTTCTCTCCATGCTTATGTTAGGTTTCTCTGGGTACTCTGGTTTCCTCCCACAGTCCCAATACATGCACATTAGGTAATTGGCTGTTCCCAGTTGCCCCTAGGTATGGATGTGTGTGTGTGTGTGTGTGTGTGTGTGTGTGTGTGTGTGTGCATTGCCCTGTAATGGTCTGGCAAGCTGTTTAGGGTGTACTCTGCCTTCACCCAGTTAAAGTCAACTGATATATACTTAACCTTCCAGCGACCCCGGTAGTAGTAGGATAAAGCAAATTAGTGAGGTGAGAATGCAAACCTTGCAGTTTGATTGAAAAATAATACATCTGCAGTTTACATTAATGACATTTGGCAGACGCCCTTCTCCAGAGCAACTTAAATTTTTTTTATATAACACTGAGCTATGTATGTATGTATGTATGTATACTGTATGTGTGTTTATATATATGTATGTGTGTGTGTGTGTGTATGTATATATACTGTATGTGTGTTTATA
>JAQMYF010000008.1:24567547-24597874 GCA_030014195.1 Neosilurus mollespiculum
AAACTACTTCGACGTATCGAGCACTGTTTTACGGAAAATCGACTCAAGATATATATATATATATATGTGTGTATGTATGTATGTGTGTGTATGTATGTATATATATATATATATATATAATATAAATGACTGTAACTTAATTCATTATAGCATCAGTACTAATATGTTCTCATACACTCCAGCGCTGTCCTGCTTATGAATTTAATAAGCTTTTGTTTGCAAATGGTGGTCTTGAAAGCCAGCAGGTCTGATGAGAACATTGTGAGAGAAAAGACCTGTAATGCATTCTGCAGAATCTGCTGATTCTTACTTGCTGCTGTAAGACGAGCCATTTTCTTTCAAGCTCAGTCGGAGCCTCCGTATTGAGTCCATGCTTATGGGATTCATAATTTAGGCATCACTTAATTTAGATTGTTATTATGATTATAAGAAATTACATCCAGACACTAGGGCATATGTTGAAGCTTACTGTAAAGCCTCCAATGATTGTGCTGTATCCTTACATGAAGATTGTTGTCTTGAAATATAAGACTCATTTTTAAGTGGCCATGCAGGTAACATTGCTGTGTCTATAAGTCGATTACTGCTGGGATGTCAGGGGCATGTCTGGATTGCATGACTAAATGATGTTGTACGCCAGTAGTATTGTCTCCTGCGAGAATGGGCATTGTCCGGATCAGTGAGCATCGATTTGAAGCATCATTTTCTTTTGCTGAGTGTTTGGATTCTAGGTGTCGAGGGTCATGTGTGCAGGCTTAGATATGGTAATCTAAATTTAGGTCTTGTGTTTTTGTCCTGATGGTGGTCATGATAATGATGATGACTCATTATAAGTAGTGGTAGTATTAATAGTATGTAATTTTTTTTATTTTTTTTTTTTTTACACTGTAGTTGTTATTTTAAAGGGAAATTAAACTCAAACTTAATCAAAGCTTGCTTGCGTACATTTTACATGTCTTCAAAATATGGTATTGTTATTTTAGGCTTCATTGGGAAGAAAAAAAACAAGTAATAAATCCACACGCAGGGGCATTGTACTGTGAAAAGTCACACCTGATTTACGTGCATGAGACAGTACATATGAGACTAATTTGCATATGAATTAAGCATTTGTTCCTAAAAAGGGACGCTTGTCTTATGTATGTAAACGTAAACTTGTATTATGTGTAGATTAATCTGGACTAAAAAACCGGCACTTAGCAGCATTTCTGGTTTCCCAGCAAAATTAACGGATATATATATATGTATATGTATATATGTGTGTGTGTGTGTGTGTATATATACATGTATATAAGTGTGTGTGTGTGTGTGTGTGTGTGTGTGTGTATATGTATGTATGTATATGTGTGTGTGTGTGTGTATATATGTATATATGTGTGTGTGTGTGTGTGTGTGTGTATATGTATGTATATGTGTGTGTGTGTGTATATATATATATATATGTGTGTGTGTGTGTATATGTATGTATATATGTGTGTGTATATATGTATATGCTGCTTTCTTTATTGACATGAAAACATTTTCCTCTGCAACTTTTTTTTGTACTGGTTCACTAATGTACAAGTCATAAAAAAAAAATCTGTAGCAAAGTTTATACTAAAATTTTAGGGTGCCTAAGACTTGTGCACAGTCCTTTGTGTGTGTGTGTGTGTGGTAAGGGAACAATGTCTATATATACTTACCCGACAGGGGAGATACCATGATCAAGAAGGTGGTTCACCCAGGGTGAGGCTCAGCCATTGCACTCCTTCTGTGCTGACCCCAGCAAATTCCCCAAATGTGGGAATCTCGACTGCATAATTTCCGCTAGTGGGAAACTGTGTTTGCGCTATCCCCTGATTTATTTTGGGGAACAGCCATGACCTAATGGTTAGAGTAGTGGCTTTGGTACTCGATTTCCGAACCAGCAGGAAAAATGTAATCCGAACATTTCAGGACAATAATCGTTTACATTCTCATAACCGTATACTGCATTGTTTTCTTCTTTACTGAAATAACTAAGAACTTCATTAACTGGTACCTGTTTCTCAGGTTGCAGGTGAGCAGAAGTATCACCCCGAATGTTTCACCTGTCTGAACTGTCGCACCTTTATCGGCGATGGAGATAACTACGCTCTGGTGGAGAGGTCCAAGCTTTACTGGTGAGTCCCACTGAAACATTCAGCATGATATCTGAATTTAAAATCTAGTCAACCTTCAAAGCATTTCAGCAAAGTGAAAAGTCCAGCCACAAGTGTAAAGTCACTCGACAAGTTCAGACAAGTAGAGGAAATGTATGATTAGAGTAATTTTGGGGTTTGGTATCACGACCCAGTGTTGATGAATGCCTGGAGTGTAGTAGAAGAGCCGGTTGGTACTGCTGACTCAAGTGGAATCAGGTGTGCTAAAGCAGAGGAGTATTAAAATAGAATATCTTTTTTTTTTTCATTCATTCACCTCCCTAAAACCTTAAACCTACTGGAGGCTGGAGCCTATCTCAGCCGACTTTGATCAAAGGCGGGGTACATCCTGAAGAGCTTGCCATTTCATTGCAGAGCAACAGAACCTAAGACTTTTTGCCTAATCCTGCCTATATCCATGTCTCTGATCAGTTTGTTTTTGTGTCTTCTTCTAGCGGACATTGTTATTATGAGACCATCGTGACCCCGGCGACCCTCCCTGATTCTCCGTGCTCACGGATCCCTCATACAGTCACGCTGGTATCTATTCCAGCCTCCACGGATGGAAAGCGTGGCTTCTCTCTGTCCATCGATCAGGAAAGCAGCCCAAACGGATACAACACTGAATGCAGTCACACAGTCCGCATATCCCAGTAAGTGTATGTGTGTGCTCTAGGGCTATTTCTATCATGGTACAGTAATTTGTGTGTGTGTGTGTGTACGTGTACTTATATTATCTGAAGTTCTAGTACAGAGTATCACAAAAAAAGAAGTTCTAAATTCTCAGGAAGTTCTCCAAGTCATCTGATTTGACACTGAATTAAACTTGAATGCATTTGTTACGTTATGTTATAGTAAGGGTGATAAATATTGTAACTTGTCTACTTTGGCGCAATCCACACAAGATTTTCTATTAAACATTTGACTGGACGCCAAGCTGATTTTTCCTAAGAGCTGCAGATCACTCACTCATTCACTCATTCATTTACCAAACTGCTTAATCCTACTAGGGAGGCTGGAGCCTATCTCAGCCGACACTGGGGGAAGGCGGGTTAAACCCTGACCATCGCATGTCCCAACCATTCACACTCACATCCACACCTAGGGGCAGTTTGGAACAGCCAGTAAGCCTAATTCGCATGTTTTTGGACTGTGGGATGAAAACAGAGTACCCAGAGGAAACCCACACAAGCACAGGGAGAACATACAAACTCCACACAGAAATGTCTGAACCCAGGACCTTCTTGTTGTTAGGTGTACGTGCTAAACGCTATGCCACTGTGCCACTCTGCTGCAGATTACAAATAGTATTTTGGTACCGAGGTTTTGGGGTAGGTGATGCATAGTATTAATTAGCTGGAAGGTGCTTAGTAACACTGCGTGTGTGTGTGTGTGTGTGTGTGTGTGTGTGTGTGTGTGTGTGTGTGTGTGTGAAGAGTGGACTCCGAGTGCATCAGTCCAGATGTGAAGAACTCCATACATGTTGGTGACCGTATCCTGGAGATCAATGGCACCCCCATCCTAAATGTTCCAGTTGACGAGGTACTAAAAAACAAGTGTATGGAAAAACACGTAGTCTTTCCTCCTGATACTTGTGTACGTGTATAAACAAGAGTATGTGGTAAGATAAACAGCCTAATTGCTTAACATCTGTCTCCCCCTTGTGGCCTGCACTTTAGATCGATTTGCTCATCCAAGAGACCAGTCGTCTCCTGCAGCTCACTATTGAACATGACCCTCTTGACTCCGACAACCCCAGCAGCTCGTTTGAGGATCAAGTGGATGGACCGAGCCCGCTGCCTGAGACTCACAGCCCAGTTCCACCAATCACACAACCACCGAATCATGACATCAACAACCTGCGCTCCCGCGTGATCACGTCAGTCCGGCTCTCTTTTCTTGTTACTCTAGTGCTTTTTGATTCCTTCAAGCTTATAATTACGATTAATAAATATTAATAATTAACTATTTTCCTCATAACCCCCCCCTCCCCCCCCACCATCTAGGCGTAGCTACAGTATCGATAAGTCCCCATGCTCCAGTAATGCTGCAACCCCTTTGGCTCTGAGGAAGGATATTGGACGCTCAGAGTCTCTCCGTGTCGTGACAAACCGCACACATAGAATCTTCCGGCCGTCCGATCTCATCCATGGGGAGGTGCTCGGAAAGGGCTGCTTCGGTCAAGCTATAAAGGTACGCACACCCAAACACTTTGCATAACAGCACAGGGCTTGTTGTATCCATTAACAGAAACGAGAGCCGCTGTTCCTGGTAATCAAATCAACAGAAGAGATCTGTCAGACCTGAAACAGTTCTATTGTTCGTTTTCCAAGAATAAAAATCAAAATGTGAAAAGGTGACTGCCTGTAAATGGAGTTTTTCCTGAACATCGGCCCGAGGTGTCAAGCGTGAGACACAAATGAGAAAGTAGGTGAGTCGCCATCCACTTGATTTTGCAACGGTTTAATTTGTTCAGGCCATTCTTTTTTTAATCCTTGTTTCATGGTTATTCGATGATAATATTTGCGATTTCTAAAAAAAAACTAATAAAATTGGAAAAACTTTATTTATTTATTTTTTTAATTCTTGTCGGTCTTAACTTGCTGAGTGTGCAATGAGTTTAACATTTACGGCACTCGGCAGACGCCCTTATCCAGAGCAACTGATAATTACTAACTGAGCAGTTGAGGGTTAGGGCCCTTACTCAGGGACCCAGCAGTGGCAACTTCGTGGTACTGGGGCTTGAACTGTCGACCTTCTGATCAGTAATCCAGAGCTTTAACCACTGAGCCACCACTGCCCACTCAATTTTAAAACCGGTCCTTTCATGGTTAATCAAATCAACAGAAGAGATCTGCCTGACCCAAAACACAGTTTCAGGTCAGTACCTGCCCGTTGAAAGTGTTGACTCGGACACTCAGCCACTGTTTCGGATTTAGCGATCTACACAGAGCGTACGTGTACAAACGTCTGGGGCATGAGACTATCAGAAGTGATACTATCGACATGTAGCTCACATGGATTTTCATGCTTTTGGACATTTGGATTTGCAGTATTTTTGTGCCTCTAGTGCGTAACTGATATCTTTGCCTATTTGCAGACCATGAAAGACCCCAGATCAGTTCTTTTTGAATATTATGGAAACTTTGTGACAGTATGTGTCACTGGTCTGTTTAAAGCAGGAGTTTCAACAGAATATACAGATTATGAAAGGTTCTACAGGTACACCATCAGCTCAGGACGGATTCCAGGATTCAAATTATGCAATGTGTAAATTAAAGCCAAGGATGTGGTCCAGGTTCTGAATGACTGTGTAATTTGCTAGGGTTTTATTATGGATGTAGGATATAGCCGGTGATTCAGTTTACTCAGTCTTTAGAAATCAGAATGATACTCCCACAGACACATTTGCACACACGGACTGATAGAAACACACAAACTAATTCGATTTTCCGGACCTTCCAGCGCTGTGTGTCATATTTTCAGTTTGGTGGAAGATCTCACTATTTGTGATTGTGTGTGATCAGGTGACTCACAGGGAGACGGGTGAGGTGATGGTCATGAAGGAGCTCATTCGCTTTGACGATGAGACCCAGCAGACCTTTCTTAAGGAGGTAAGTTATAAACATCAAATATCCTATATCATCCAAATCCTACAAAGTCTGGAAAAGATGAAGTATTAGGCAAATACTGTATGTTTGCTTGGGATTTTATTTAAGTATTGCATATTAAGTGTGTGTGTGTGTGTGTGTGTGTGTTATACATTGAGTGAATTTGGTCATTCTTATAACATTTATGGCATTTGACAGACACTCCTGAGCAACTTACACCTGAGCAATTGAAGGTTAAGGGCCTTGCACAAGGGCCCAACAGTGGTTATACTGGGCATTGAACCCCCAACCTTCGAATCAGTAACCCATTGCCTTAACCACTGAGCCTCCACTGCCCACTGATAACAAAATCAGTTAAATTTTGAAAGGTCTTAAATAGATTTATAGGTTTATATTCCAGGTTTTCAAACTTGTACTTTCAAACTTGTAAAGTACTCAAGTACTAATTCAAAAAGATCTTTTAGTGATGCAAAATTTCCCTCATTTATATTCAACGTTATCTTTCAAAGTTCTAATTTGCAGAAAATATTGGTTAGCGAACAGTTGTTTGCGTCACGGAGGTTGATGTCGCTGAATAACCGGAGGTTGAGCCCGAACCTGAGGCAAAATATTATTTTAGTATTTATATGCGAAATCATAACCCAAAAAAAGGCATCTCTTTTACTATATTTAAGGGTTTTAGTATATACTATTTGAAAACATAAAGTAAAGCAAACTTAGAAAAGGGTAACTTAAAATTAGATTTTTTTTTTTTTTAACACACTTTAACCATGACAGAGGCAGGTCAGCTGAGCTCTGTGTAAGCGCTGTATTTTGATAATAACATCTGTTTATCATACTCTTTTAGAGTTCAGTACATACTACGCAGAAGTGTATTTGATCCATGCTCTCTAAAGGATTTTTAGTATATACTACATGAAAATAATGATTGTATGAATTTTTTTTTTTCCATTTTAAAGCATGACATTGATGACGTCGTTTGCTTCAAGCGACTGTGACAAATTTCAATGGACCATTGTTTTGATTCAAGTATAATTTTCTCTGAATAATGGTTTTCAATCCCGAGATAGATGACTGTTCAAATTGTGCAATTATTAATAAAAATTATTAAAAACATATTAAATTATTAGTAATAATTCAGTATTTCCTTCAATTATAAAACCTGCATGAATGTTAAATGCACACAGTATGAAATATAATTTCAGAGTACATTAAACTCCCAGAAAACCCTGTTTTTGGGTAGCTTTTAGTGTGTATGAGGCGTCATCTAGCATGCATAGTAATATGCATATTTCGCAATGACGTAAGAAATCGTAAACTTTTGATCAGCTGCTTATAGAAGTTAATTTCTGCATCCCTGACTAACAGATTTTAATTTGGCTTCAGGTAAAAGTAATGAGATGCTTGGACCACCCCAACGTCCTCAAGTTCATCGGAGTCCTTTACAAAGACAAGCGGTTGAACTTCATCGCAGAGTACATCAAAGGAGGCACCCTGAGGGACATCATTAAGAAAATGGTGCGTCTGTATGTGTGTGTATAAGAATATGTATATGCGAATAGATAACATGAGAGGTCCATGATGGGTCCATGCCTATGTAGAATCTACCCTTTGGTACACCACATCATGATATTAAGGAAAGTTAATGTCCTCTAACCAAATATGGGTGGCCCCTTCCTCCCCTAGACCCCGCCCATGACTGAGAGAGCACTTACTTTCAAATATATGTTGATTGAGACTCTTCATTCCCCTCCCTGCCCCTCTCCGGCACTTCTCACACCATCTCAGCCTCTTGCACACTTTTTTTTTTTTTCATTTTTCCAGCTGGTGAAGTTACACTTTAAAGTCTCTTTGACTTCATACTTTCATGATTATGGTCTTTGTTTGTCCAACAAGCTTCGTATCTGACTACATACATATCCGCAAGCGAAAAACGTTCCACACACATGATGTATCTGTTGTTCATGCAAAATTCTAGTCCTGGTTCACACCTCGAGTCTCAACCATATCTTGTGTGAGAACTCTTATCTTTCTTTATTGGTGCTGGACTCTTTGTGTTTAATTAAACACCCATATCACTCCTGTCTCTCATGTATAGGACAGTAATTATCCATGGAATCAGAGAGTGAGCTTTGCCAAGGATATTGCATCTGGAATGGTAAGTGTGAGGTCACATGACCAGAACATATACAAAATACAACACACTGCATGTCTCCGAGGCTACTATCATGAATCTCTGTTTTACTGCTCACACTGCCATCTTGTGGCCGCACGACGAAAAAAAACAGACCGTGTTACTTTGACATTTATTCCTCTGACATACGTAAAGTATGCAGAATTTAACCTGGCAATTTAATTTCAAACCTTTCCCTTATCTAGCCAAATTAATATTGTATATATAGGGCATAGTTTCCAGATCACACAAGCATGAATAACCACTGAGAGCTGAATAATCTAAGAAATTGCTGTTTGTTTACTTGTATATGTGACTCCATTTTCTTCCCCCTTAATATTTCTCAGGCCTACCTACATTCCATGAACATCATCCATCGTGATCTCAACTCTCACAACTGTTTGGTCAGAGAGGTGAGCATCCAAACCAGTTGTGTTCAAAATTAACAGTTGTTTACTAAAACGCAGTAGTGACAATGTGACTGAATGACTACTAGAGACTGTAAGTGACAAACGGCGTTGATTATCTCAATAGAAGGTCAAAAGAAATAAAGGCTTTTTCACAGTGAAAAATGGAACGCTGTGTTTTTTGGGGGGGCAGCACGGTGGCATAGTGGTTAGCAAGTCCGCCTCACAGCAAGAAGGTCCCAGGCTCGGTGAGGGCGTTGCTACGTGGGGTTTGCATGTTCTTCCTGTGCTTGCGTGGGTTTCCTCTGGGTAATTACGGTTTCCTCCCACAGTCCAAAAACTTGAACGTTGGGGCTAAATTGGTTGTTCCAAATTCCCCCTAGGTGTGAGTGTGAGTGTAAATAGTTGTGTGTGTTGGCCTTGTGATAGTATGGCGAACTGCTCAGGGTGTACCCCGCCTTCAGTCAGTGTCGGCTGAGATAGGCTCCCCATCAGAGTGAAAGTGCTGGGGGGTGTTTTTAGTCTTAGACTTTAGACCTTTCTTGAAAGTTGTAGGGGGCTCGCAATTATCAAGTGATATTATATTACTCTCCTAAGTGAAATATTAAGTGGTTTATTCCACCACCATGAAAGCAAGAGTCTGGTGGCCTTAGTGAACAGTGTAAATTCCATCTTTATAATAACAATATACTGACCTCTACTGACATGATGCAGATATTTCAGTAGGTACCTTAAATGTCTAAATATTTTGTTGGACTGCCATTAGCATTGACTACAGCGTGTAACCACCATGGCATTGTTTCAGCAAACTTAAGCAACATCAAAACATTTATTTCCATCCAGAGTTGCGTTTATTTTTCACCGACATCTTGAACTGATGACGAGAAAATTGAACCGCTCCATAAAGTCCTTTCCAGCACATCTTAAAGACTCTATATCAGGACTTTGTGGTACCAGTGCATGTGTGTAAATGATTCTTTAGAATGTTGCTGAGCCTTGACCTGACCCAGCTGAAGCGATAATGCCAATAATGTGGTCCAACAAAATATTATACTGAGTGACTTTTGCCAGGCAGTGTGTGTGTGTGTGTGTGTGTGTGTGTGTGTGTGTGTGTGTGTGTGTGTGTAATTCCAGTATATTCTTCTGTATAATTTCATCAAATGATATGTTTCCTAAGATAAAATGTTTTCTTCTTTTGTATAAAAAAAGTATCTCTCTTTTGTATTAATAAACATTAATATTAATGTGTATTGTATCATTCCCCTCTCAGAACAACAGTGTTGTGGTGGCTGACTTTGGGCTCGCTCGCCTAATGGTGGAAGACAAGAACCAGGACAAACTTGGAAAGCTCCAAGGTGTGAAGAAACCAGACAGGAGGAAGAGATACACAGTTGTAGGCAACCCCTACTGGATGGCTCCAGAAATGATTCATGGTCAGTTCTGCTGTTTCTTTGTCTTTCTCTTTTTGGATTTTTTTAAGCATGGTGGCATAGTGTTTAGCACTATCACCTCACAGCAGAAAGGGCTTGGGTTTGGACCCCGTGCCCGGCAATGATGGTTCTGTGTGCAGTTTGCATGTTCTCCCCATGCTTGTGTGAGTTTCCTCTGGGTTATCTGGTTTCCTCCCACAGTCCAAAGACATGCACATTAGGCTAATTAGATATCCTCGATTCCTCCCTTGGTGGTGAACGGGGGTTGTAACTAGTTGTTTGTCTAGTGTTGTTTAGGGTGTACCCCCACCTTCGCTCAGAGTCGGCTGGGACGGGTTCCAGCTTCCCCACGACCCTAAACAGGATAAGCGGAACAAATAACGAAGGAATTATGTTTATTTTTCTGTACTGCATACGTTTCATGGGGTTTCGAATTCCTTTCATGTAATATCTTAAAATTTCTTGTTCTAATCTTGTAATTTATCTAATAGAAGAGAAAACGGAAAGTCTGTTCTCTTGTAGCTGTTTTTAACTTCCTTTTTAACGCCTTAGTGTTTGTTTTGTCTGATCTCGTCTGCAGGAAAGAGCTACGATGAGAAGGTGGACATCTTTTCCTTCGGGATCATGCTGTGCGAGGTGAGTGATCTGCAGGAATAATTGTTGGCTCGGCTCGCTCTTAAACATCTGAACTACCCCTTTTTCTCAGCACGGGTTCTAAGGCAGCTGTTTTAAGCAGGAACCCAACATGGTAACCATTACTGCCTTCTCCAGCTTCACTTTAAGCAGGACCGTTACCAAACTGTCTCTTCAGCTCAAATGAAAGCAGTATTTACAGTCTAGTGAGATTTCTGCTGTATTCTCTGTTTACTAATTAGCAGTGCATGTCCATTGAACTATCTTTGTTGTAAATTTTATTTCCTTTCTGCTGGCTAATATTTCAAAAATTAGTTTATTTTATCCTAAAACTTGAACAAGTGTTGAATAAACATCCTAAACGAGAATTTCTTGATTCTTTCTCAGATTATTGGACGAGTCAATGCAGATCCAGACTACCTGCCCCGAGCCTTAGACTTTGGCCTCAATGTGAATGGTTTCCTTGAGCACTATTACCCTCCAGATTGCCCCTGCTCTTTCTTCCCCCTGGCTGTCTTGTGTTGTGACCTGGATCCTGAGAAACGGTGTGGCTCTGCTAATATTTATCGCATCCCTGTATTTTTTGACCAAAAAATTAATTATTGCCTCCACCAAGGAACTCGTGTTTTTGTCTGTGTTTTTGTTGGTTGTTTTATTTTCTTTTCACTTTAATGAACAAGTAATTGTAATTACAAGTGACTAAAATCTGGATATATGGTATGACGCGTCACTGCTGCTAGAACCTGACGAAACGTATTATTTCTTCATAACAGCCTTTTGTTGTGTTTTATTCCTAATAATACCAAACTGATTTGCCAAAATGTGTTACATTTAAACTATAATGATCTAAAAACTGGTGGTACGGTGCAGCGGTGGTTAGTACGTCCACCACACAGCAAGAAGGTACCCCGCCCTCACCCAGCTTTGGCTGCGATGGGTACCAACCCCCCCCCCCCCCCTTCCCCCTTCCCGCGGCACTGATTAGGACTAAGTGGCTTAGAAAATGAATGATTTAAAAACAACACATCCTACATTTTGTCAGTTTATAGTTATACAATGTGGGGAAACACATAACAACCCCCCCCCCCCTCCAAAAAAAGCTCTCTAATTTCAAAGGTAAATTAAAAAAAGGTAAAGATAACCAGATTATAATATAATACAGTTTTTATTCATCATTATGAATAAAAACTGTGTTGAAGTCACGACCCATGACTACCTAAATTTGTTTCATTTGATTTGTGTAGCATGTGTCAGTCAAGTAGCAAGCATGCTAACACTCTTTACCGTAAATACTCGCCTAATACCTCCTGTCAAAAATCAGATCTATGAGACACCTGTGGATTACAGCAGCATGGAAACGGGACCCATTAAGTTGTCTCAGAATCTTAACATTTCTTTATTCATAGCAGTTGATGGTTAAGGACTTTGCTCAAGGGCCCAACAGTGCCAGCTTGGTGCTGGGATTTGAACCGCCGACATTCTGATCAGTAACCCAGAGCCTCAACCACTGAGCCTCCACTGCCTGTTTTTCAACCGCATAGTCTGAACATTGTCAGTAATAATGACTTGAATATTGTTGGTTTCCCTCCGACAGGCCTGCTTTTTCAAAGCTGGAAGAATGGCTTGAGAAGCTAAAGATGCACTTGGACATGCGCTTCCCGCTGGTCTCGGAGCTGGAACAGCTCCATCTCGACTTCTGTCAGAAGCATCCACCTGATGAGAACAAGCTGCCCACTCATCGAGAGCAACCTGAGTAGCCAATCAGGAGCTGATCCCATGGTGTTCATTTCAAATGTCGAGAAAACCCTGCTGGATATGGAGTGCTTGGACATTGGTGCCATTTCATGCTATGGACTGGCATTCAGAAAGGTTCTGTCCATAACCGGGCGTCCGCAGTAGGGTATGGAGAGCAGGGTTCAGTGGGTTTTGAAGAAAACCTTCCTCTTGAAATCCAGGGCATCATTCTTCTACTGTCACTTCAGCTTCTCCAGTGTTACATTAGAATCATTGACATCCAGTATACGCATTCTAAATGAGATATTGATGTCACAGCTAGTTATGAAATAATTTATCCATGTACTGCGTGGAGTTTAAAAAAAAAAAAAAAAAAGACCTACTTTCTCAAGGCACTATGTTCCGCAAGTCAAACAAAAAAGTAGTGCATGTTTGTAAATAGTCTGCTTTTCTGCTCTGCTTGTTGTTTGGCAGTGAGTACAAGACAAAATGGACTTCTTTGAGGTAAATGAGTGTGTACAAATACTTCCTTTAGTTTTCTTGTTCAATTCATATAGCTTTGACAATGTTTTGTCTACAACAGGGGTGTCAGACTTACTTTAGGTATCGGGCCATGTTATCCTTGGTCCAAAGTTAAGCGGGCCAGTAGCACGCCTTAAATGTGTTCATTTGTTAGCATTTCTCTGAACGGTTCTTTCTGGACTCACAAGAGGTTGAAACATTTTTGTTGGATGTTCCATGTAAAGGATCACTTAGCGATACTCTACCAGGGGGTCAGACTCCGTGTCCGTCTGTCGGTTTATCTTTCTTTCATGAAGCTCCACCGTTGTGTCACATGACTTACATACTTTGTCGGACATTCCACCCGCAGAGCGTTACGCTCTTCTTCTATTTTTTAAATACATTCTTTATATTTTTGCGTTTACAAGATATAAGAAACAGCTAGCAGTTCACTGTATCCCCCTCCCCCACCAACTTCAATTTTCCAAATGATGCTTTCACCATACTGTTCTTTGCAAAAGTGTTTGCCCCTTTTTTATACTTATCTTAAAGTATAAATGTCTTGCTATCTAGTAATATTGAATTTTGTGAGGAGGGGGATAACAGCATAGTGTATTTCCCACAAATAAAAAATGATTGTTTAAAGTGAAATGAAAGGCAAGCTTTCCAAACACTTCTATTAGACATGAACATATGTATATTTTCATTATCAGGTTGTTTTTACTTACATTTTTGAAGTTGCAATCTTCTAAAATTGGTTTTGATAGTTTGCATTAGCTGGTTTGAAAAGAGAGTATGAAATTACGAGAATAGGACATGAATCCCCCAGTTGATATAAAACAAATTAATGGCAATAATAACAGTATACAGATATTAAACTAACAAATCAGGCACAAACTAGTCAACTAGATATAGACTAAAACTAGGCACAAATAGAAGTCATGCACGCTTCCGTTTACGCATATTAAAACAAGCGTGTGTTCGTACATATAAAAGAAAGAATGTCTGTAGAGTTATTCCTCAGTTTTTAATCATTACATAGAAAAAAAGGCTCATGAAACATTTACTATGCATGCAAGCTTTTATTAAGTTTGGGCTTCATTTCCTTTTAAGTATTCACCCCCAGGGCTGTGAACCCCTTAGTGACTTCATTTGGAAAGAGTTATGGGTGTGGTATGATGTTGTTAGCTTGCGAATGAAGAACTACATATTAGCACATTTTGTTAGTAGCTGAGTTCAGGACTCTGGGTTAATTGCAGTATTTTGGCCTGTAATACCCCATGCAATTACAGTCCACATGATTATTGACGACACTGTTTCTAAATGCATTTTTGTGGGCTGTGTTAGGATCGAACCCGGCCAAATGTTTGACACCCCTGATGTAAAACAAGGTACACTCTTCTCCTGGTACATGACACTGTCTGAAGGTGAGACCCTTAAATCAGTGTTTATACTTAATTAGATACATATTGTACAGACATTAGATATTGTACAGACATTATTTTGTATACAGTTAGGACATCACCATATTTTTATTGGGCTGCGGGTGTGTGTGTGAATCCTATAGGTCTTTCTATAGGTTTCCAGAGTTTTTTAATTTATATTTGGCTTTTGAGTGTTTTATTTTCTCACAGTTGCATCTACTTTATTGAGGTAGTTATAATACACACTGTAATTTTTGGTCTCACAATCAGGTGCAGGTACGGTGTTCAGGTGAGACAGTGGCAGGTTCACGATCATTTTGTTCCGTGTAATCTCTGGTGTAAGAATTACAGTACGGTAGGTTGGTATTTAAAGAAATTGATGAATTCCTTTCATGCTGATCCTACACCACTCTGGTGGTTTTCAACCATTTTCACCTCCATGATGTTTGCCTGCATCTCACTAGTGTGTGAAGCTCCCTATGGGAGTTGTGCTGTTTACACGGACTTGATGCCTGTAAATATGTCTGTTTACATGGTCAGACACAGCTATTTTCCTCCGTTTCTATTTTTTACCTCCGACCTGTTGGGGATCAGCTGCATGGTGCCTTGGCTGCATGAGGGATCCTCCACAAATTTGGCTGTCCTTCTAGCACAGTAAATACCGTAAACACAGTGGAGGATCATGTACAGGTAGCAGTCACAGGCTTTTTTATCTTTTATGTTTAGTACCAGTGAAAGATTTTGTATAGATTTTTTTCCACTGATTTCATTTGCACTAAATATGGAAATGGTGATCATAAGAAAGTGGACGCCCCTTTTTTTTTTTTTTTTTTTCCTTCTTTGTCTTCTTTTTAATGGTTACAGACCAATGGATGGTGTTCTGGTTCTTATGAATGAAAGACACTGATAATCTTTTTTGGGAAAAAAAAATCAGACCTGGGAAACCTTTATTCTCAGTAGCAAATAAGCGTGAGAGAATGTGCAAGAAGTGTGTGTTTGTATATGTATATATGTGTATGTATAGTTCATCTACTGTATATAAGACTCATTTCATTCATGAGTGTGAAATCTTTTTACACTTCATCATTCTCTGTCTACATTGTGTTACCTGAAGGGATATTGTAGGCCAGCTATAAATATATCTTTTAGTTCATTAATTATATTCTATATATTATTTTTGCTGAAACATACTATGAAAGCCATATTTTCCTGAGCTGGGACCTGTTATAACACAGGTAATAAGCCACTGTGTGTCAAAATGCCCTCACTACATGTACAATATTGTAATATATGCAATAGTACTAGAGAAAATAAACAGAATTAGCATAATTCTACATTTCTGAATAAATTCAGTGGCTAGTTTAATACATCCTGATGTTATTTCTGTACTTAAATAATAAGGGGGGGCCCACAGGCAGGCTCTCCGCTGCCTAAAGAAAGATCCTTTGTGAAAGATGTTCTGTTTTTGTAATGACTGCTTAATCATACAACCATCGTCATGTTCACTGAATGCTGCTTCACCTCCATTGAAAGCACTTAATGTCCTCGTCTAGTATTGAACCTTGATAGTCTAGCTCAGGGCATCGTTAGTGTGAAGTTATTACTGATATTAGTGTTCCACTTAAAGTACAGTGAAAAAATCACAGTGTGCACGCTCGGCTCTTCAACAACACACAGTATATACAGCGAAGTGTACATTTTGATCCATGTGAAATGTGTATGGGCATGTAACCCGGATGTGTTCCCACCTTTCTGTCAAGCATGATGACTGTGAGCTTTTTATGTACAAATGCTGCAGCAGTCCTTCTTTGCAAAGGATCGTTTTACCTCTGAATATATATTGCTGTGCCTTTGTTTTGAGCTAGCCTTGCCAACAAATTGTAGAACATTTTATTTTTTATTCTTTATTCTTTTTTTTTTTTTTTTTTTTTTGTAAGTAATTGCAAGCCTGGTCATCAATTTGTTTTTCTGTCATTGCTGATCTGTTGATGAGACTTCCTGTTGCTTTCAATATTTATGCTGTATTCTGCATATATTCACTGTCCAGTTTGGTATTTAGTTTTATGACTTTGTTTGTTTTAATTTAATAGTCATACACAAGCTGTGAAGAGAAAAAAAAAAAAAAAACATATTCTGCACTTTAAAATTCCGGCCATGAAAATTGAAAATCCGAGGAGTCGACTATATTTGATTGCAGCTGGAATAAAAACTGCCGCTCCTGAACAGTTAATGCTGTGTTTGTCTGTTTATTCTCCAGAATTGTAATTGTGATTCAGTTTCCAAACTGCTTTATTCTTAATTAGGGTTGCGGTGAGACTGAAACCTGACTCTGGGTGAAGACGGGGTGCAGCCAGAACTGCTCACCTATCCATCACATTATGAAATATGAAAAATTCTCTTCTCAACAGATGGAATTTTATAAAAATAATTTGATGAAAAATATCACTGTAGCCTTTAGCTTCATACCATGTTTATTATTAATTCATTCATTTGCCGAAACTTATAATCTTGTTAGTGCTGACGGGAGGCCTGAGCCTATATCAGCTGACGCTGGGACGAAGGACGGGTACACCCTTAACAGCTTGCCAGTCTATCACAGAGCCAACACACAACTACGCACATTCACATCAACACCTAGGGGCAATTTGGAACAACCAATTACCCTAATATGCATGTATTTGGACTGTAGGAGGAAACAGGAGTACCTGGAGGAAACCCACTCAAGCACGGAGAGAACATGCAAACTCCACAAAAACCATCCTGGAAACCTTACCAGACCATCGCAGGGCAACACACACATACTCATTCACACTCGCACCTAGGGGCAATTTGGAACAGCCAATTAGCCTAATGTGCATGTATTTGGGCTGTGGGAGGAAACCAGAGTACCCGGAGGAACATTTAAACAGCAATGGCAAAAAATAGATAAGTATACATATTTAATTATATATCAAGGCTGATGCTGTTTGCCTTCTGAGTTGGGTCCAGTAAGGGCTACTGCCATTTGTAATTGCAGCACCCACCAGGATCACCTGAAGTAATTTGCGGCAGTGTGTGACAGTGACAGAATCACTAAGTTTTAGGAATAAGCATCAGAGAAATCGAATGCTTGATGCAGTATTTGTTGAACTTTACACCCCCCAGTCTTGAACCTAAGCTGAGTGCCTCTTGGGTTCCATTTCAAACCTTTAAACTACCATGTGGTATGTATTACATAACCCTGAAACTGGAACTGACTCTCAAGTGTTCATTTATTCATTCATTTGCTGAGCCGCTTAATCCTATTGGGGTCGCATGGAGGCTGAAGTCTATCTCAGCCGACTCTCAGTGAAGGCGGGGTGGTTGTGTGTGTTGCCCCTGCAGTGGTACCCCCCCCCACTCGCTCAGAGTTGGCTGAGATGGGCTCCAGCCTCCCTGTGACCCTGATAGGATTAAGATGTTTGGCGAATGAATGATTCCTGACTGACGGCACGGTGGCGCTTTGGTTGGCACGTTCGCCTCACAGCAGGTAGGCTCAATACTCGGGCTTCAGTGCGGAGTTTGCATGTTCTCCCCATGCCTGCGTGGGTTTCCTCTGGGTACCCCGGTTTCCTCCCACAATCCAAAAACATGCACAGTACACTGATTGGCAGTTCCAGCTTGCCCAAAGATGTGATGGGAATGTGCGTGGGAATGGTTGTATGTGTGTTGGCCCTGCGATGGTCTGTTCAGGGTGTTCCCCGCCTTCACCCAGGGTCGGCTGAGATTATTAGGATTGAAGAAATATTTGAGAATCTACCGAGTGCATTAATATTACAGGATTGTCAGGGAGACTCCTAGTAGTCACTGTAACTCAAACCTTACTTTAATTTGGCATTTAATAAATCTCCTCTTTAAAAATACAGACGGTTGTGGTTTCTGCAGGCCAGACGCGGGTGCACGCCGCGCGTGCACGTGCGCTTGTTTTTATCCTAGCCGTGGCGGGTGACGCGGCTGCTCCTCTCCACCAATAGCGTGCGGCGCTGCATTTAAAGCGCTCTGTCGAGTCACGCGCAGTCATTCAGCAGCGCGAGCCGCGCGTGGGGTATTATAGGGCTGCGTGTTGTGGTCGTCGGGTGTTTGTTTTTATTTTTATTTTCTAACCACCGCATGTTATAGCACTGGACTATTGTTTCAAATCAACGCACGTGGAAAAGTAAACAAATAACGCACGCGGAAATGGAGAATTTGTCTCTTAATGGCCGGTTTAGGACTCCAGTCTTTAATCACGGTGAGTGACGCGGCGCGTGCGTGATGTTTTTTCCTGCCTGGATGCACGCGCGTGGTGGCACTAATGATGTTTGGCTACTAAACCCACCTATATACCTTTTTTTTCCTTTATGGAATAATAAGTGTGCATGACCTAAAATTGCACGTGCATGCAAATAAACGAGTGCATTTATAAGAGTTTATCTGTTTTGAGTCCTTATTCATGCTCGGCTTGTATAAAATCACTGCACTGTAAAGTGCACAAAATGCAGCACAAGTTTTACACCAGAAATCAAACCCAGAATGTTTGATGGGTAAAAAAAAAAGGGATCTATTTTTCCATCTGTGCACTAGAGCAGGTTTTGTGTCATACCTGGGTAATGCTATATAGTGCACTTGGGGGAAGGGGGGAAGGTGGGTGGGGGTCCAGCAACCTACTACTAATTCCCAGAGCAGAGACCCAAAATAATCCAGCAGTCATGATCTCTCATAGTTGTGTATTTCCACAAGGGACGGTGCATTCTTGTCCTGCTTTTCTTTCAATGCTGACATGTTTTGCTTTCTACAGGCTCCTGACTTCCACTCACTCATTTCTTGAACCACTTAATCCACATAGGCTCCTGGAGCCTATCACAGCCGATATTGGGGGAAGGTGGGGTACTCCCCGAACAGCTGGCCCAAGCATTGCAGAGCAGCACACACACAACCATTTGCATGCACACCCACACCTAGGGACAAAATACTGTAGAGGAGTCAGTTAGCCCGATGTATGTATTTTTGGATTGTGGGAGGAAACCAGAGCACCCGGAGGAAACCCACGCGGGCATGAGGACAACACGCAAAATCCACCCAGAAATGCCCTTCCCGGGCCCAGGACTCGAAACCACTTGGACATGCTAACTGCTGTGCCACCGTGCCACCCTCCTGACCTCCATCTCATTATAAACTACATGATACGTGATA
Source organism: Neosilurus mollespiculum (assembly GCA_030014195.1). NCBI lineage: Eukaryota > Metazoa > Chordata > Actinopteri > Siluriformes > Plotosidae > Neosilurus > Neosilurus mollespiculum. The sequence goes on from JAQMYF010000008.1 coordinate 24,586,810, forward strand.
TGAAAGTGAAGTGATCTGTTTGAGTATCTACCTGCATACCTTTCGGGGTGTGCCAAAATATTTTCACTGATGACGGATGGCAGTTTTGTTAAGATGACATGCACTCTTCAGAGAAAAAAAAGGGTGTGTCGCCTGTCACAGTAGCTCTCCAGATAATAGCGAAAGCACTCATGTTTGGGAAGTCTGAGGGGCGTTGAATGCTCTCTGTGTCACGGTGACTACATTGAATTGACTGTTTGCGGCGGGACCGTGGTGTAGTGGTTAGCATGTCTGACTCACAACTAGAAGATCCTGGCTTTGAGTCCCAGGCTTTGGCGAGGGCGTTTCTATGTTCTTTCCATGCTTGCGTAGGTTTCCTCAGGGTACTCCGGTTATCTTCTACAGTCCAAAGACATGCACATTAGGCTGATTGGCTGTTCCAAATTGCCCCTAGTTATGAGTATGATTGTGAAAGGTTGTATATGTGTGTTGACCCTGCAGTAGTCTGGTGAACTGTTAGAAAAGTGTACCCTGCCTTCGCCTAATGTCGGCTGAGATAGGCTCCAGCCTTCCCGCGACCCTAGTAGGAGTAAGCGATTTGGCACATGAGTGAGTGAATAGACTATTTGGCTGGACACCAGTGCTTACTTGGAATGCTCACTGTACTGCAAGGGTCATGTAGGGAGTTCATCCTCTGCAATATGCTGTATTTCACATTCTGTCATGCCAATTTTTTCCCCCATTCTCATCCTTCTGCTCTTTTTGTGGCCAGAAATGAAGGCAACATGGGCGAAATGGCACAACAGGGTCTATGTTCAAAATATTCCCCTGCAGAACTATTAGTAAAGATATAAAAATATTGCACATCATTTAAGTTAGCACTGCTGCTTCACAACAGGAAGATTCTGGGTTCAATTCTCTAGGTTCATGAGCCGTTCTTTGTGGAGTTTGCATGTGCTTGCGTGGGTTTCCTCCTCTAATGCTTATGTTGGAATACCTGAGAGCCAAGAAGCTACCTTGCTTTCCAGCAGGGCGTGGCTTCCATCTGTGAGGCATACATGGCTTACTGGAATGTTACCGTAGTTTTCCCTGGAAGTTCATGGGGGCAGGCATGGCCTAATGGTTAGAGAAGCGGCTTTGGGACTGAAACGTCACTGGTTTGATTCCCGAACCAGCAGGAAAAATGTGTGGCGGTGGGGGAGTGAGCTGCACCTTCCCTTCAACAACCTTCATGGCTAAAGTGCCCTTGAGCAAGGCACCTACCCCCAGACTTCTCTCTGGGCACCCCAATGTACCTCCAGGTACACCAGTTTCCTCGTACAGTCCAAACACCTGCACAGTAGGTCAACTAATATGGTATGAATGTCAGTGTGAATGGTTGTTTGCCTTTGTGTTAGCCCTACAATAGACTGGCGACCAGTTCAGGGTGTACCTCACCCAAAGTCAGATGGGATTCGCTCCAGTTTTCCCCATGATCTGATTATGGATTATTTATGGATGGATGGATGTTTTTAGTGGCTACTGATTTATAATAAGCAGAGCCACTAATGTCATCGAGTTGTGGGTGTGTGATTATCTTGAGTGCAGCCAGTGAGGGCTTTGATTTTACAAGCATTGTTCACCAGCCAATCGCAAAGCAGCTTTTATTTCCCAGTTATCATTTTTATACAACAGACCAATGGATGGTTAAGGGCCTTGCTTAAGAGCCCAACAATGGTGATAGTGGGGGATTGAACCGCTGACCCTCGGATCAGTAACCCGTTCACCTTAACCACTTAACCACCACTTTTTCTTAAGTCACCACCATTTTTATACCATTTCTGTTTTTATCTGTTTTTTAATGGACTGGTAGCAAGGGTGAATAATGCACTGGCATCCCCATTTCGGATGTACTTCAATCTCATGCCCAGTGTTCCTGGAATAAGAAAGTCTGTTTGGCTTTTTACACCCGAGCCTGGTGACTTATCCTGGGTTCTGTAGGGTGACGCGACCAGGAGTCCAACTCCTCCTGGATGGGACAATGGTCCATCGCAGATTACCTTTCTACTATTTTTACTGGTACCTATTTATATTGTTGGGTGGACAGAGGCACACTTGTGGTTAAGACTTTGTCCAGGTATCATAGCATGGTGGGGGTCTAACAGGAATTCGGATCCATGACCTCTTGATCATGAGCCGGTACCTTACCACTACACCACTTTCCCCATGTTCCTGGAATATACTCCAGGACTATTGTGTCCCTGACCAGGAAAAAGAAGTTAATGAAGACGTGTTGAGGTAATTATTAACGTTTGGCGGATGTTCACCTTTTAGATCACCAACCTCAGCATGAACAGGCCGCTTTCCCAACTGTTAACCAAATGCAGTAAGCAATAAACAACATTTGGCAGTACAAAGGCTCTCAGAATGGAGCTCAGTCTCTGTAGTCATGGCACTGCCATCAGATGCCACCTTTGCCCCAAGTCAGTCCAAGAAATTTCTTCCCTGTTAGATCTGCCCCGGTCAACTATGAGTGCTGTTATTGTGAAATGGTAAGTACCAGGGAGCAACAACAGCTCAGTCATTGTGTAGACCACACAAACTCACCGAGTTAGGCTGTCAAGTGCCTAAGTGCCTGTCCTCTATTGCATGTTGATTGTTCACTAGAGTTTTAAACTGCCTCTGGAAGCAACATCAGGACAAGAACTGTGTGTCAGATGTTTCGTGAAAGAAGCTTCCATGGCTGAGCAGCTGTACTAAAGCTCCTCAGACGCAATGCAGGTGATGGGTAGAATGGTGTGAAACCGCCACTGGATTCTGAAGACCTGGAAGTATGTTTGTTTGGATGATAAAGCACGCTTCAGTATCTATTAGTCTGATGGAGGAATCTAGGGTTTGGTCTCCACAGTTCCAGTGACTATTATGGAAGAGTAATGCTATATACAGGGTGACCCAGTAAAACCTCCCACATTTTAAATAAAAAATAATCAAATTATTATTATATGGTGACCATCACTGTCTATACTTGAATGTCCATTTCTGGAGGCTGCTATGGATTGACGGGTCATGTTGGGTGGAACAGCGGTGATCTCCTGCTGAATAGCAACCTTAAGGGCTACAAGAGTTTGGACTCGATTTGTATACACTTGTAATTTAAGGTAGCCCTACAGAAAAAAATCACAAGGGGCGAGGTCAGGGGAATGGGTCGACCATCCAACGCGCCACGGGAGGAGATCACCCGATCCGGAAACATTTCCCTAAACACTTCCAATGATGTTCGAGCTGTGTGTGTGCCATAGCTCTATCTTACTGAAACCACACTTCAAGTTCTTCAAGCTCGTCAAGCTTAAGGTGTTCAAGTTGGGGTTGGGCCACCAACAGAACTCAGCACCACCTCTCCTGCATCACTAAATTTCGTGTGTGAAAAAATTATTTGATTATCTGTAACTTTTTTTTTTATTCGCCTTTTGGAACGTTGGCGTTTTTTTGGGTTACCCTGTATTTATAATTAACTAATTGTATTCTCTCAACTTTGTGGGAACAGTTTGGAAAAAGCCCTGTCCTGTTCCGTCATGACTTCAGTTCATGCACAATGCAAAGTCCATAAACACATAGTTTGATTAGTTTGGTGAGGAGTTGCTGATGGCAGATGAACCGGTATTAATGCTTATGTTGGAATACCTGAGAGCCAAGGAGCTACCTTGCTTTGCAGAAGGGCATGGCTTCCATCAGTGAGGCATACATGGCTTACTGGATGTTACTGTAGATTTCCCTGGAAGTTCATGGGGGCAGGCGTGGCCTAATGGTTAGAGAAGCGGCTTCGGGACCAAAATGTACTGGTTTGATTCCCAAACCAGCAGAAAAAATGTGTGGCGGTGGGGGAGTGAGCTGCACCTTCCCTTCCACAACCTCCATGGCTAAAGTGCCCTTGAGCAAGGCATCTATCCCCAACTGCTCTCTGGGCACCCCAGTGTGTGTGGCAGCCCATTGCTCCAAGTGTGTGTGTGTGCTCACTGTTACATGTGTGTGTGTGTGCACTCACTTTGAATGGGTTAAATGCAGAGGCAATAATTTCCCTTGTGGTATTATTATAGTACATCAAACAAAAAAAAAAGATTAGAAAAGTAGCTGATATGTATGCATCGCAGTTACTAACGGTACAAATAACTAGGATATATGCAGTGCAGATGCTCACATTTCTCAAGCAAGTGCATCTTTCCCCGCCCATATTTTAGCATGAGATGACAGAATGGACACGGTAATCCAGGCATGGTGCTCATGATTCAGTCAGATATGTGAGGCCTATGCTTTTGGGGTAGGGGCAACTCCATATTAAGGCCATTGGCTTTCGAATGGAACATCCAGTAAGCTCATACAAGTGTTGAAAGTTAGGATTTGGTGGTTCTATACATCGTATCTTTCCTTTTCTGCATTTTTCCCCCTAGAAATAATAGCTAGATTTTTCGAAGCCAACTTCAACCTGTTTCAGATTTCCATTTCATACTTCCTGTCTCCAAATATTGTCTGTTGGATAAATTTCCAACACGGACGTCACTAAGAAAGTGAGCGATCACTGATCATTTTCATACGGCGTCTGAAACATTACTTAGGCTTTTTACCAGGCTGCCCTAGGGAACAAAATGTGTCTTGGTATAAAACCTTTTATAATACTAGAGTCTGAGTGGTTTTGAAACAAAATAGAAATCCCTGTAGTGAAACCATAAATTATATTTTCCTGTTTGTTTTGTTTGGCAATATGACCTGCGAACCGCTAATGAACATAAAATGATACTACTCACATCCCTGATATATTGCTTTTTGACCACTATGAAATCTGTGTGTGTGTGTGTGTGTGTGTGTGTGTGTGTGTGTGTATTTCAAAACCCTGGAGAGTCCACCTTTGTGAGTAGTTTAATCATGTGGTGCAACTATTGTGTGATAATTGTGTAATCTGGCTTCCATAATGATTATGGTTATCGGCACAGATGTTCACACAGGTGGCACAGTGGTGTAGTGGTTAGCATATCCGCCTTTTAGCAAGAAGGTCCTGCGTTCCAGTCCTTGGCTCAGCGAGGGTGTTTCTGTATGGAGTTTGCATGTTCTCCCTGTCCTTGAGTGGGCTTCCTCCGGGTACTCCAGTTTCCTCCGACAGTCCAAAGACATGCACATTAGGCTAACGGCTGTTCCAGATTGCAGCTAGGTGCGAGTGTGAATGGGTGTGTATTGGCCCTGCGATGGCTTGGAGAGCTGTACAGGATGTACAGTACCCACCTTCGCCCAGAGTCGGCTGAGATAGGTTCCCGCCTCCCCATGACTAATAGGATTAAGTGGTTTGGCAAGTGAGGGTTCATACATACAAAGTTTTTTTTCATCATTAAATGGGACTTAACAATAAGACCTACTAATCTCAATACATTCTGATGTTTTTGCCAATATTAAGTGCACAGATTTAAGTATTGAGAATCTTTAATAGGTCTTTTATTAAGTTGATAAATTTTTATAAATATATGTTCATTAGACTAAACCATAAAAAGACAAAAATTGTGGGATCACGTCTGGGTGGGACAATTACAGCATTTTTTGAAGGTCAGAGTGGCACAATAATAGACATTCGCACAGATATTGCTTCCCACTGGGATCTTGTACCAATGTTTCCTTCATTTACTGTATCTAAATGAAAACTATTCCTTCATTCTTGAGCTTCCACTACAATTTCTGCCTTTTTACTCATAACATCATCTGGCATCTATTTCATAAATAAACAAGCCACTGGTTTATGCCATCGTGTCGCACCACAAGTCTCTTTTAGCACACATAATTGACTTGCATACGCAAAAAATATAGCATGTGTAGATTTGTGGGTTTCCTCCAGGTACTCCAGTTTCCTCCCACAGTCATGCACATTTGGCTGTTTCAAATTGTGCCGAGGTGCGAGTGTGAATGCGAATGGTTGTGTGTGCTGTTCCAGGTGTACCGTGCCTTCGCCCAGTGTCGGCTGAGATAAGCCTCCTCGTGAGCTGGACGGCTTTATTTAATTTCTGATTGACATGTTTGTTGTTCAGAATAAATAAAACTATATGTATTCGTTGTCCGTATATTATGAGATTTTAAGTTTGACAGCGAATTGTGATTCATACTAAAGTTTTAGCCAGGTTCAACGTGTGGGTTTCAGTAACGGTGACCATTTTGTACCAATTGAGTATCAATACAACCTTTAATATAGTGTTTTTTGGATGGAAGTGGTCAGTCTGCTCCTTTCTGTAGTAGCAAAGCCTCTGAGGTTCACTACTAGCATGGTGGTGTAGTGGTTAGTACATTCACCTCACAGCAAGAAGGTCCTGGGTTTGAGTCCTGAGCATGGGCGTTTCTGTATGGAGTTTGCTTGTTCTCCCTGTGTTTGCATGGGTTCCCTCCGGGTACTCTGGTTTCCTCCCACAGTCCAAAGACATGCACGTTAGGCTAATTGGCTGTGTGTTGACCCCCCAATGATCTGGCTGTTCAGGGTGTACCTTGCCTTCGCCCAGAGTTGTCTGAGATAGGCTTCAGCCTCCACCACGACCCTAGAAGGATTAAGCTGTTCGGCACATGAGTGAGGTGGTCCATATAAAACAAATCATTAAAGCGATACCTGGAAATTGTAAAACAAAAGCGTCTACTATAGACGGAAAAAAGCAGCAACCAAAAAAATTACACAATCTGTGATGTCGTGTGTCTCTGAAGTCCAGCTGAAACAACAGTTGGGAGTGAGGGAGTAGTGTTGGAGAAGTTGGAAAGGATTGTGGTGCACATTCCTCAGTCGGAGTTCGGTATCCCACGTCCTTCTCTGTTTCCTCTTCCCTGATGCTCAGATCTTTGTGGCTTCAGTTGTCTGGTGGCGAAATGAATATTAATGAAACATGGGTTCATGGGGATGATTCAGGATTACAGAATGCTTCCAAGACATATTTGAACTGTTCCTGTTTATTAAATGAAGACGTTTAATGAGTTCTTTTGGATGTTCTGGCTTCTGTTCCAAGATTAAATAAGAATATTGGAGGGGAGTTCAAGTAAAAGTTTTTAAAAATATTTTCCAAAAATTAGAGTGTGGGGCGGCACGGTGGTGCAGTGGTTAGCACATCCACCACACAGCAAGAAGGCCTGGGTTCGATTTCCCAGGCTTGTGCGTTTCTGTGTGGTGTTTGCATGTTCTCCCCATGCTTTACAGCTTCTGTTCACGGAGGTGAAGAAGAAGTCACTTCCGGTTGTAAGAGGCTAGCCACAGTTAGCGTAACGACTGGAAATTGGAAATATTTTACTTTGGAGAGTCCCACCGGTAAAACAGCGATGTGTATTGTTATGCAAGATAACAGTTCAGGGGGTGGCACCAGTGTTACCGAATTCAACACCAGCAATCTGAAGACGTGCCTTACAGGTTGCTACTGTTGTTAACATGCTAGTGCTGTAGAGAAATCTCTGCCCCTAGGAGTGGGCTATGTACTGTATATTCTACAGATTATTTAATTGGACAATCACAAACATATTTGTGGTTCTGGATCATCGAAGACTTTAGTAGTTTTACTCAAGAGGGTACTTGAGTCTACAAAGTGTGTACCCCCACGGTGCATGAGACACTCAGGTGTTGGCCTTCCATTGAATTCTGTTGATTTTCTTGTGAACTATTCTTTCTGTTTATATGCCTGTTGTTCTTTTCTAGTGAAACACAACAATGCAGAACCAGCCCCATTGTGTTGAAAGTCAATTTATGAGCATATAATGAACACTTTTTAACAATATTGTGAATATGTGAGGGATAAACGAGTCGCTTTGCCGCTGAATTGCACATGAAATCGCCTGTGCGGTTAGGAAAAGCAAATACGAAATGATTTTGGCGAACTTTGTGTTTGGCGACATCTGTCAGCCAGTGGTATCTTTAAGATCTGATTGGTTATCACTCGAATCATTCTGTTGAGCTCCGTGCCCACCTACTTAGTGCTGCAGAGGAAAATTTCACCCCTCCTCATTTCACTGCAGATTACTAACAGTAATATACTAACTTTGTATGGTCGCTTATCGTGAATCTGGCTTAACCGTTTAGTTTGGGTAAGAAGCTCTCGGGCGATCCGAATAAGCTTTTATTCAAATGAACTGTACCAAATATAGTACCCCATGGTCAGTTATTCAGAAAACCCCGTCATAGCTACTTGGACCATATGCACATACGGTGTGAAGGGGTTCAGATCTGTCCAGAATACACGTTGGGACCAGATCCAAATTCTTTTAGCAGTGTGAATGTCAATGCGGCTTGGTTGCACTGAAGGACTGCCTACTCAACTGACGCCCTTCTAGCAGATGTACATAACTTTACTCATTCATGCACCAACAGTGTATTTAAGTGGGATAAAAGCCATCAGCAACTGCTTTTAGGCAGAGTAGGCACCAGAGTTTACTCTGTACTTTTAAAGGCTAGTATAGCCAATAATATTCCAGAATTCCATCCATGTAGAGCAGCTACCGGACATAAGGCAGTGGTGGCACTGCGGTTAAGCTCCTGGGTTAATGTTTAGAAGGTCAGAGGTTCCAGCCCCAGTAACACCAATCTGCCAGTATTGGGCCCCTAAACAAGACCCTTAACCCTCAACTGCTCCGTTGTATAAATAAAACATTGTAACATCTAAGTTACTTTGGATAAGTGAATTTGCCAAATACCACTAAAGTGTAAAAATGTAAATACTCGTATAAAAGCCTGGATCTTAAAAGCAATAAAGCACAAGTGCTCTGATCCAGCAATTGAATTTTATTAACAGTAGTCATCATGAAGAAACACTTTCAACTCTCCACAGACTTTATGAACTGAACTTCCAAGCTACAGCAAAAAAATAAAACATCTTTGCTATTGATAATTAAAATATTCTGTGTCAGTAAAACTTTTTACGATCCCATCTTTCATTTGTTAGGAGCTTGACACTTTCCTGTAATCTTGCTGGCCACGGCTCCAGCACTTGTACCATCGCTTAGAATAAAGCCGAGGGATGCTTGCTTTAATACTATCAGAGCTGAGCTGATATCCAGAGTTGAAGGAATGTACGCAGCATACTATGGGCTTTACATTTTGTTAGTCACATGACCAAACACTCAGTCGAGAATGTCACACTTATTTCCTCTCGGAGTATAAGTTTGAGTGGTGGCTCGGTGTCAGTCCCAGTACTACCAAGCTGCCTCGGTTGGACCCTTGAGCAAGACCCCTAAACCTCAACTGCTGAGTTGTATGAATGAGATATAAATGTAAGGCACTCTGGATAGGGGTTTCTGCCAAATGCTTTTAATGTAAATGTAAATGTGTCTGCAAGAAATTTTCGCGATTGGTCACAACAGACACTTGGCTACATATCCTGTGATGGTTCAACAGTGGCCCGTGGCCATTTATTTTCAGTGGTCTGCCAGTTGTCCCTGGTGTTCTCTGATTCTCTCATGTCCTGAAGGGCTTAAATGAAAGTGTCCTGGGTTTTAAACTATGGTGCACCATTTTATTTTGAGTGGATATTCTTCTTCTTCTTCTACTTCTACTTCTTCTTCTTATTCTTGTACTTCTTCTTCTTATTATTATTATTAGATAGCCTCTATATAATGAAATGTTGCCCAGTTGTGCACTGCATGTCGATGTCAGCTTCCCTGACTGCATTACAATTCAGCTTTTTTTTCCTGGTACTGCTCATGCAAACATGCACACACCTACACACATACACACACACAAGCATGCACGCATACACATGCACACATACAGTGAAACTCAAAATAGGAATCTAAGGTGTGAGTATCTGGTTTTACTAGAATTCAGTAGTAACATATTGTACAGTATGAGCTGCTGGATTCTTGATATACTTGTATTATTCAGGGTGGCCCAAAAAAACGTCCCACATTTCAGCGGTATGTAATGAAAAAAAGGTTAAAGATAATCAAAGTATTATTTGCACACTTGTAACTTCATTCAATGTGCTTTTTATTCATCATTATTTGTACACATGAAAATCAGTGTGGCAGGAGAGGTGGTGCTGAGGTCTGCTGGTAGCCCAACCCCAACCTGAACACCTTGATGTTGAAGAAGTGGATGTCTTGTTTCAGTAAGATGAAGCTGCAGCACACAAAGAGCTCGAAGATCCTTGGAAGTGCTGAGGGAAGTGTTTCTGGATCAGGTGATCTCCTTGCGTGGTGATGTTGGGTATCTGGGACTTTTCCGTGACCACACTCCTGGTGATTTTTTTTTTTCCTGTGTGGCCTGTTCCAACCAACATGACTCATCTATCCATGGCCTCCAAGTGTGTATAGACAGTGACGGCCACCATTTGGAGGATGATCGTCTTTAAAATATGATGAATAAAAACTGTATTGAATGAAGTTTCATGTGTACAAATAATAATTTGATTATCTTTAATGATCTTGATTTACCTTTGAAATGTGGGAGGTTAATTGGGTCACCATGTGTAATTATCACAATACAAATTAATAGTAGATACAGTAACTGCAGTTACTTGTCTGAAAATATTTCAGCCCTTTACCCAAAGTAGAATCAGAGGTTTTTGTTTTGTTTAGTTTAGTTTTGACTGTGCTGGCCACTCCATTGTTGACAGATAGTTCTTGCATAGTTTATAGCTTTGTCCTGTTGTAGGAGGGAACCACGTCCATTCAACCGCTGTCTACAGGGTATGGCATGGTGCTACAGTTTGCATTAACATGACAAACTTTGATTAACTAACACATTGTACCATTGGAACACAAGATTTTCTTTTCTTTTTTTTTTTTTTGACTTTGCTGTACTGTAATAATCTTGCAAGGGAAATTATTGCCTCCGCATTTAACCCATCGAAAGTGAGCACACACACACACACACACACACACACACACACACACACACGGCTGCCCCGTATGATATGTTGGTTGCTGGGTGCTCTGTGCACCTGGTGTAGATTTTCCATTAAAAACCCAGCCATTCCTCCTATAATGGTCATGTACAACATTACCAGTGAGATTAGTGGAATCTTTTTTTTTTTAATTATTGTAAAAAGTGCCTCCCTTTCAAAAGCAAGGAAGTTTTTAATTGACCCCAAGTTTTGTACTGTAGGTTTGGGGTCAC
>JAQMYF010000008.1:24635170-24661780 GCA_030014195.1 Neosilurus mollespiculum
GCCCACCACCACAGTGTCGTCCGCAAACTTAATGATGTTGGTGGAGCTGGAAGTGGCCACACAGTCGTAGGTGTATAGTGAATACAGCAGGGGGCTCAGAACACAGCCCTGGGGGGCTCCAGTGCTGATGGTGAGTAAGGGTGAAACATGGTTGCCCAACCGTACCACCTGTGGTCTGCCTGTCAGGAAGTTGGAGATCCAGCGACACAGGGATTGGCTGAGGCCCAAGATCTGCATCTTAGAGGTGAGTATGGAGGGGATTATGGTGTTAAACCTCTGTCCAGATAATTCAGGGCTGTGTGATGGAGATGTGCGATGGCGTCCTCGGTAGATCGGTTGGGACGGTACGCAAACTGTAGCAGGTCCAGGGTGGCTGGAAGGGAAAAAGTGATGAAGTCTCTGACAAGCCTTTCGAAGCACTTCATCACTACTGAGGTGAGGGCCACTGGGCAGTAGTCGTTCAGGCAGGCGGGCTGAGGTTTCTTTGAAACCAGAACAATGATGGATTGTTTAAAGCACGTCAAGATTATAGACTGATCCAGTGAGAGGTTGAAGATCTCAGTGAACACTGGAGCAATTTACCCCAGGTGTCAACAGGTGTATGTGTGTGTTGTTCCCCCCCTAACAGAGATGCCTGGAAGCAGCGTGCACATGCTCCATGTGGTTGTATTAAGAGTTTTTAAAACTTAAAAGACAATCATGTGATCAGGTATTAATTACAGAGAATGAAACAAACAGTTTTGAATGTTGTCTATTGATGGACGGTAGTTGTGTGTTGTCATCTTTGTTTTGAGATCTTACAGTAATGACAGGACTGTGGGGTTAGGGAGTTTGGTGGCGGTGACACACACAGCCTAGCACAGCGAGATAAAAGCCCCATTTTTATCAAGCGTTAGATCAGGAAAAATGCTGAGATCCAACATCGAGGACATTTTGCTTGGTTTAATACAAAGTTTGTTTGTTTTTTTCTTTAATATAACTGTAGCCAGTAAAATGTACACCTAAATGATTGCATTGCCTGCATGGTTATACTGTGTGTGCAGAATCGGGACATGGTGGCTTGTTAAAGCCGGGCAGATGTTGTGGAAAAAACTCCAGCGGAGGGACGACTGAGAGAGACTTTTGCAGCTACATGTGTTGGGGGTGTGTCTATGCAAATAAGACCACATGTAGGGAATTGTGGGGGATTGACAGGCAGTCAGAGTCTGACACCGGGCCATGTTTACTTGCCTCCTGTGTGGCCGTCCTCTTGACTGCTTGATAACACCTTGGGTTGTTTGTTTGGCTGTGCAGCCGTGCAAATGGCAGCGGCCTGCGAAGTAAACAGTGACTCCGAGGTATGTTTGCATTTTGCACGCTTGTTTAATTTTGCGTTGACTTGTTGCTGAAATGTTATGCTTGAGATGTTGGGGACAATACTGAAGGGGTTGTTGTTTTTTTTCTTGGCAGCTGTTAACAATGAAGCGCTTTGTTGAATCTGTATTTCAGTGTGGCTGATATGTCATTGTGTACTAATTACGACTGATCTATAATCTGATTATTTGCTTGGATATTTTATGCTAATAGTTTTAAAGGACCTTGTAAACCCGGTCTGGTTTAATGTTTACATGTTTTCCCATGGGCATGTGCAAGCATACAAACATACATGAATGTTGGTCAGAAAAAATTGCACCAGCGCAGGATGAAGAGACAGAGAAGAGTGTTGTGTGCACCTGAGTTGCTGTATAAGAGGATCCCTGTGTTCTTAACTCTCGCACAAACACACACACCAGTGTGCCCTTTATTGGTCTGACTCACAAAGAGCTCTGCTGTGCTGATCCGAACAAGCACATCATTCACAGCTCTAGTTTACATGCGTGCTGGAAGAGTTGTAGCTTCTCCCAACATTCTACCACAGTTGTCCACTTGCCACTGTGAGACATTTCAGAGTGACCTGAATACCTGAAAAACATCACTCCGTCAGCCTCAAGTGCTCTAGCCTCTGATGCTTCATCTGTGGTTTATGGAGCATCATATTGTGTTGGGTTTAGTTTGGACTCTCGTTCCTGTTCCTCTTCCTCTTGTGCATTCTGTAAAGCTATCCTAAAGCAGCCTCCACGCTATAATGAATTGGCCCAGCGTATGCCAGTGTATGGAAGATATTTGGCATTCGCTGCTGTACCCTGAGGTTCATTTGGACATTGTTTTGAATTTTTTGTTAATTTGTTTTATTAAGTTCTTGTGCATTGTTATACGTTCCATGCATAAACATTTTTGACGTATGCCAGCGAGCAGCCCGTACACTGCGAGAAAGCTCCGTATACACTATGAGAGCATTTTGTTTGTCCAAAGTAAGGTTGCGGTTAGTTGCCGGAATGGCCTCATTTGTCCACCCCAAGCCCTATTTGCATGGAGTTGGAGAGACATTTCTGTTGGAGGCTTGTGAAGAGTTGGGACTGGGAGACCTGGATCTTCAGACCTCCTGGGATATTCTTAAGGTGAAGGTTTGGGTAGTTGAGATGGATTTGAAGATGGAAGTTTTGCATCTTTGCCTGGAGGATGGCTGTTCCTTCTGGGACATCTGCTTCTTACCCCCTTGAACTTTGGGTTCTTAAGATGCGACCGGGCAGAATTCGACTGGGATGAAAATTTGTTAAGTCGGTGAACAATTTTTCTACCTGCATACAAGCATTATGTGGTCAGTCTAATTATTTCTGCACGATTCCATCATTTGCTGTCAGTTTGTTTTCTTCAGCCCTCAGGAATCTATTTGTCAGGAATTTCAAGGGTGTTTGGCCTTTTATAATTTGTTCACACTGGTTTCTTCAGTTCGTTATGGTGTGAAGGCTGCTTAAGGGCTACACATGATAAAATAGAATTGAATTGATTTTATATCCATGGAACATAATCTTGATGATTACAATCTCACCAGCTGTACATACCTGTAAGTATTCACTTGCTAACCTTTTCTTTTCTCCCATTTTGCCAATTATGACACTCTACCTACCTGTGCCACTTCAGCTAGCAATCAGAAAAGTGAGGCATGTGTTTGCCACCCATTTTTTTCAGACTGCTGCTTATGGTGTATCACAGTACAGCTGAACATTTATAGTCACTAATTGCCATCTTTTGCATATGTGAACTCAGTGAAGCCTATAACTTGCTGGTACTTTTTTAAGGAAGATACCAACATCATTCTCCCACACAGGGAACACTCTCTTCATTCTGTGGCACATCGGGATTCATTTATATTTACAGCGTTTGGCAGACACTCTTATCCAGAGCGACTTACAATTAACATTTTTTATACAACTGAGCACTTTTGGGTTTTAAGGACCTTGCTCAAGGGCCCAACAGTGGTGGTACTGGGATTGAACCCCCAACCTTCAGATCAGTAACCCATTGCCTTAACCACTAGGCCCAACAGTGGTGGTACTGGGATTGTACCCCCGACCTTCGGATCAGTAACCCATTGACTTAACCACTAGGCCACCACTGCCCTGCCATTCAAACTCACAATCTCCAAATGATCTTTTCTGTTGTACTACTCATGAACCCCAGAAACCAAACTTGAGCACAGGGACCCTGTGAACTTTTCAACTCTTTAAACAAGTCTGTGAAGCACTTGATGGTGAGTCACTGAAGACGTTTACCCCCTGAGTTTTGTAACCGAAGGGTTGAACAGCCCAATAAATTGTAGCCACCGGCTGCCATGTTAGTACACCCTACTCCAAGCAGGCACAACGTGGTAAATATGACGAGTTTGCGGCATTGCCAGTACAAGCTGCTTAAAACGAACGTTTTGGTGGATTTTGAGGCAATATCCAATGAATGGTTGTGCCATTGAATGAAGGGCAGCACGGTGGCTTGGGCATTTATGTGTTGTGTGTGGAGTTTGCCTCTTTCATGTCTCATGTCTTTGTTACATGGTTCAAGGTTTTAATATTGTAAATTTAAAATTGTAAAAAATATTTATAGAATTGCGTTACTCACAGAATTATATAACCGGCACCTTGTATTATGCATATTTAACCGGCACCTTGTATTATGAGAATATTGTGTCAGGTGGTCCCTAGTGATTCCCATCCCTTCCATTTATACCATGTTTACTGATGGAAATAACCAAATTTTCAAATATTATCAAATATTATTTGTTTTGGGAGTTGCCTCCTACAGTTCCTTGATCTTCAATCAGTCACAATTTACTTTTCTTTGCTGCTTGATCATTTAATTTCTGTCCTGTTGAAGTTTTACCCATAGTCCTCAGGCCTGTGGAGATGATGCTCTGAGCCATATTTAGCACCAGAGCTCTAAAGTTTTGCAAGCAGGGTGTAACTAATCTTTATCCAGTACATCACATTCCACTTCTTGATATATCTGGCTCTTCTTTTTCTTACTGCCTAATAAATCCTAGAAAATAACTCTAAAATGGAACCCAATGGAGTTTATATGATACTTTAAGTGCTTAATGTATTCCCCTGAACAAATTCCGCAGCATGTGTCCAAAAGGTTTTATCATCATAACTTGCTGCCGTTTATTTCAGCTGAAGGTAGATACTAAGTACCTCTTTGGCGCATTCTCCAATTAACCATGTCATCCATGCACACTAAAGGGGAGGCATTTGTTGTTATACACTTGAGTTGAAGATCCAATACTGTAGGATATCAGCCGCCTATTGCATATTTCAGATACAATAAAAGCTTTGAGAAAGTTAAATTACGCAGAGACAAACCTGACTGGATGGAATTTATTACAATCTTAAAAGGATTCTACATGTATATAGTAAATTTCATTCACTTTCTGAACCGCTTAATCCTAATTAGGGTCGCGGGGAGGCTGGCACCCATCTCAGCCAACTCTAGGCGAGGGGTTGTTGTTCCGCCTTTAGCCTTGCTTATAGCACGTAATCGTCATGCCATTGTTTCAACAAACTTAAGCAGCATAACATTTATTTCCATCCAGTATTGAGGTATTTTTTCACAGACGTCTTGAATTGATGAGGGAAAAACTGAACCACTCCATAAAGTCTTCTCCAGCATATCCCAAAGACTTTCAGTAGAGTTAAGGACTCTGGGGTGCCAATAGATATGTGAAAATGATTCCTCATGTTCCCTGAACCACATTGAGTCCACATTTTATATCCGTGCCATCAGGGAAGAAAAAGTCCATTGATGTGATAACCTGCTCATTCAGTACATTGAGGTCATCAGCTGTGTCATCAAATGTTGCAATGCCATGGAGATTACATGATGTGATCAAGGCTAAATGCACTCCATGAAAATATTAGAGTGAAGGACTCTTTTTTTTTTTTTGGCCGGGGAGTGTATATTGTGTGAAAACTTTTTCTCACCCCTGGACAAATGATATTCCTTATTCCTGCACAATTAATTTAATTATTTTGACAACAAAATAGATGGTATGTACAACGGCTTGGACGTCATATTAGGTAATACTTCACTTTGGCAGATTCATGGCACTCTTCCCTGGAGAACATTTCTGGTTCTGAATTGTTCTTGAGCCATTAAGATCTATGTATATATTTCATTGATTCTGCTTTCACTTCTAAGTAGTCCATGGAGGACTTTTTAGGTGTGTTGGATCTCTTTTTCTTTTTTTTGACTGGGCATATAACATTTGTTGCCAGAATTTGCTGGTAGTTATTGGAATCCATTCTTCATCAATCTAATATTCCTCCAGTGTTTCCCTTGCTCCTGGCTGCCACACAACCCCAAAGCATAATAGATCCATCCTCATACCTAGCAGTTGCCATGTGCTCTTTCCATCAAATTCTGCTTATTTTATTTCTTCCAAATATACTTTTGGTGATTTTGGCCAGAGTTTTCCATTTTTGCCTCATAAATTCCCAGCAGTTTTTTTTTATTATTATTATTTTACCTCACTCTGCTTCTTGTAAGCCTTTAGTCATTGAGGCTACCTGGAGGAAAGTAACAATAGATGAAGAGGAGAATTAATAATATTGGAACAGCTCCTAATGCTGCTTCTGTTGGTGTTCTATTTTTGTGCTCGTGTAATTCTCTTTAAAACTTTCCACTTTCCTGTGAAGTTCTGATGCATCTCTTTAAATGTTGCCTCCTCAGCTCATAACTTTAGGATTTTCCACAACGTGGAGAGAAGCAGAATTGCACAAAAAGCTGTTTAAAGACTTTATTACAGTAATTGCTGGATGATGGGTCTGTCAGTCTCCTTACGCTCCTTCTGCAATACTCATTACTGGGAATTTCTAAAGCATGACCAGTGACTATAAGCTTCAGAAATGCACACCATTATTGTTTGACAGAAAGTATGTGACCTTTCACGTTCAGTAACTCAGTGTGGAATCATCGGGGTAGTTCAGATTAGCGGTTTGTTGATTGGGCCCCTGGGGGCAGCTCAATGAGGTTGAAGGACACCATGACCCAGAGCATGTTGGTATAAAAGGCTAGCCATTTGGTTGGTGACTGGGTTTGAACAAGGTTTGTGCAGCTGGATCTGTAGATGCAAGAAAATTCATTTCCTGTTCTGCAGAGGTTCCACAGGTCAGCGTTAGTAAAGAGGTCTAAAGGTAAGCTGTTTGAGCAAGGTAAGCTCCACTTATAAGCAGATGATGTAGATATGACTCTTTCTACTTTACTTCTGTTTTACTTCCTGACTCTTTTTGATTCACTGTGCATAGGCACCAAAGCTATTTTCCGAAAGGAGGACATTGCAGTCTTGACCTACTCTGAGACTTTATCATGGATTATAAGGAGCAGTTTCTATTTCTGAAAAGTAGGCTGAGCAATATTTAAGGACACCATAAATTCAAAATATGATGTTGTTCAAAGCTGACAGAAAAGGGACATGTTACTTGCACTAAAATAAAATAAAAAATACACCTACCTACCCCACTATTTTAATAAGGAAGCCTGAGGGGTACTATTGACCACTGTTTTAAAATTAGGTCAGTATGACCTAGTGTTGGGAAGAAGGCTGATTGAACATTGATTATCTTTTTTTAAAACACAAGCCTGAAACAGTTCAGCAGCCTTAAATCAAACCAAAATTCAATGTTAAAATGACGAATGGTTTGTTCTTAGCTTAAAGGTCTATGTTCTGAATGATCCTGTAACTGTTGTAAATCACCCAGAACTGTCTGAGATGAAATTCCAAGCTATCCTCGGTGATGAATATGTTTGCCTTTAGAGTTTCAGTCTGACTTTTCCCTCTTTGTCGCAAATATTTAGTGAGATGTTTATGGGTAAAAGGAAATCATACTCTATATGGCATTACTGACTTTTTCTGGTATGTTGGAACTATATTTGTTTCAGTAAATTTAGGCTGTTGGGTTCAGCTTTGGTCATCATGGTATATTTTAGGAACTTACCCAAACTGTAGACTCTTCAAGAAGGAATAGTTTAAAGAACACTGTCAGGCCTAGACTGACAGACTTTTGCGGATGTATATTGTCTTTTGAATGCTGTTCAAATGCCTGCTGTATGCAAGCCACTTTGAATGCTATATGCTTCCAGAAAGAACTCAACCAGACAACATCATACGCTATTTTTAACATCCAGTTCTGTTTTCTCTTCTTACACTGTTTGTTCAATATTCCAAAAAATGGCTTGAGTTTTGTCACTTGCTTCTCTTGCACATTTACATTACATCACTTTGCCCTACCCTAAATGTATAACCCTTCCTGTTTGGAGATGGCAGACTGCACAGTAGTCCCTGTAGCAATGGAGGACAGTGAGCAATGGAAACCAATCGAGGACTGTCACAGTGGTGTGCAGTCTGATGACCAGGACTTCATTCCAGCATCTCCTAAATCAAAGAAGTTTGAAGAAGAGCAGGTACTGGCAGCCATTTCTTGCCCCCTATGGGGTGGAGAAGGCTTGCAGATATAATTCATGGCAGAACGAACAACATTCTTGCACATATTTTCAGATTTTAATACTCACCCTCATCAATACACTGCTGTATATCTATAATAATGTAGATTAGTACTGGTTGGAGACAAGCTGCAATATTGCTGCATGCTAACATACTACCGACATACAACACATGCTAAATTTCAAAATTTTAATTTTCAACATACAATTCTTTGTAGATTGTATCTGAAACAGTGTTGCATTATATTGCTGCTTTTTTGTCTCACTGAAAATTTCGAGCACAATGTGATACCATTTGGATTAAACAAGGCAGCCTAACTATTTTTCAAATTAATAAGGAAATCGGTTGCCTTAACCCAAGCGCTCAACACAACAAAGCACGGCTTAGTTGACCACAGCACGCACTTACCTACCTACCTGGACTTCCATAGGTCCTGCAGAAATTATGCATTCCACATGCGTGATGGCCAATGTAACATTGCCCACCCACCTGAGGTCAGGCCCCCTTCCATATATGGTAAAAGGACACTTGCGTGCATCTTTCAATTTTACCTTATCGGGAAACACTCATTTTGGTTTTTTCAACACAAATGAAGCAGCTAACTGTATGCACAGGGCTAACAGATAACTTATTTATTTGATATTTCTTATTTGTTCAAAGGATATATAAGTTCTACATAATGGCCAGTCAAGAGACTTTCCTGAGCTTTTAATCATCTCTGCTCTCTCTTTCATGTTGTATTATTCATGAGCCACACATAGGTTAGACCAACCTTGAAACTTGAGCTGCCTAACGATTCCACCAGTTAGATCATGGCTGATTTTCAGTGGTTTTCAGTTCTGTGCTTTTTAGCCCTTTACCTGATTTCCATGTAGCAAATATAATTAACAAAACATGAAGCTTTCTAGGGATGCTTACATCAGGTTCTTTTCTACTTTGTCAGTTTATTTTATTAAATCACCTTCTTGCAGTTAGTGTTCTTGTCTCTAAAGTACAGCACTTGTGTGCTAATCCAGGATCTGTCAAAGTTGATTCGGATGCATTGGTGCCACGTGCACTTCAAATCAACACCTACTATAATGCAGCTTGTCCAGTCCAACATCTGGAAACGTGGATATGCTGAATGAATAGATTCTTATCTTTATAACACTGACTGACTATTATCTGTACTACTAACTGCCTTTCAACTTTTTCAGAGTATGTTCATTGTAGTAGTTGAAGTTGCCAATATGTCATAAATTATAAAATATGTTTTCAACTGCAGACATTTAATTGGTAGTTTCAATGACCTAAGAGTGGCTAAAAGAACCCAAAATAAAGAAAACAGCTTCTTGTTTGTTCTTGCTTGATTACTACCATAACCACTTTGCATTTAATCAGTACAACATCTCTTTACTCCCCCCTTCTTGACCCATGCTTTTCCCCAATCAATACCCTTTAAACAATTCTTTCTTGACCAATCATACCATCAACCTATACCACGTACAACCTACCTCCAGAACTCAAGCTTTTCCAAGGAAGATTCAGAGGACTCTGAGCTGGAGAGCATCATGGGACACCACTCTGTGAGAGAGGAGCATGTTTTGACCCCTTGTGAATCTGTAGATTATGAGAGTCCCCATACAGAGGGCACACCCACATTTTTGAGGCCTCCTGCATTATGCAGAGCCCTGATTGAAGTTGACCCGGACCCCAAGCACAGAGTTCAGGCTGGATATTTTGATCAACTACCTCCCTTCTGTCCATCACCCATCAGCCCTTTCAGGCCCAGGAGTCCATGGGGTCGCTTTGACCCTTACGACTCTACTGAGGTAATTTTTGAAGTACTGATGTAGATGTTGAAGTAGAGAGGATGGGTTTTCACAGACTATAATGTATTTCAATGGAACAAGTAATTTTAGTCATTGTTTAACACATGATTGAATGAATGTGTCAGTTTACAAGGATTAGCCATATGTTAGGTTTGAGTCATTTAGATGTTTTGTATGTGGCTTTGAAACATGCAGGATTTAGGTTCAGCAGATTAGCCAACTTGCCTCACATTTTACTTTATTTTTGTGTCAGCATGTAGTTGAGCTCTTTTTAGTAGTAAAAGAGCTCCAGGGTCCCCAGCTTGTTTTTGTATGGGTCAATATCTATGTAGCTTTATATCTTATCCCTGTGTCTGTGTGTGTTCTTTGGGTTGTCCTCCTTTCTCCCAGTTCCCCAAAACATGCTGCCAATTTTTGATTGGCTACTCGAAATTTTCCCATGTATTTTCGATAATGGTATGTAAAGTTCTATTACTCAGTCATTTTTACCTCCATAGGACTACATCTTACTGAATGCCAGCTAGTTCTTGTTCATATCTGTGGGCAGTATTTGAAATCGATCACTTACAGCAAAGTCCAGAGTTACATTAGAGTAGCTGCGTTGTTTTTTTTTTTTTGTTTGTTTTGTTTTTTTTTTTGGGAGTAAATTTTTGTTTTGAGAGTTGGGATAATTAGTAATAAAATTGCCTTTATATAACATAACTTCAAATATGCCTTCAAATATGCCTTGCATATAGTTCTTGGTTTCTAGGTATTCAGGTTTTCTTGTCTAGACTTTCTTGAATAGTACTTGGTTTGGTATGGAATGGTTTAGCGAGTAAAGAAATTAAAAAATACAGTGATGCAGTGATTATTATACACTTAACAAAATGAAGATAAATCAGAAACCAAGTGCTATTCAAGTATTTATTTCATGTAATATTGGAGAGAATAAGTAAACAAACAACAGTAAACAGTAATAACAAAGATAAAAGTCTCTTTTTTGAGGAAAAAAAGTCAATATTTAGTGTGGCCACCCTTTACTGTGATAACAGCTTTTAACCTTTCAGGCATAGTGTCCACATATGTTTTATTTCTTCACTCACTAAACCATTCCATATAGTTTGAAGTTCATTCATGCTATGAAAAAGTCAAAAAAATTAAATTTGCAAAACCTTTCAATTTTTCTGAAAAATCGGTATTTTCAGTGTTTTTGTTTATTAGCCATACTTTTACTGCAATATACTTGTCAGATTAATTTTTTTTGGTTCTCACAGCCTACAATAGCCTTGTTCAATACATTTTCATCACAAAATTATAGAGAAGTAATTTTTTTTTACTTCTTTTTATTAGGAGCCCTTTTAGACAAAAGTGGTGGTGTATAGTCTTCACTGCACACTACTGTATATGAGGATAGCTGTATATGAGGCTGCAGAGTGCACATGCACATCAAAACTGGTCCATGAAGCAATGGAAGAAAGTGGACTGGTTTGATGTATCACATTTTTATTTACATCATATGGACAGTTGGGTGCAGGTGTGTCTCTTTTGTGGGGAAGACCTGGCAATAGGATGGACTATGTAAAGAAGGCAAGCCTTGGAAGTAGTGGTATATTGGCATACATCAGAAGCTGTTGAGGAGTGCTGTGAGGAATATTGGCCTCCAAATTCCCCATCTGTGGGATATGCTGGACAAACAAGACCAAACCATGGAGGCCTCACCTTGAAACTTGAAAGATACTACAGCGCACCCACAGAAGTCTTGTAGAGTCCATGCCTTCATGGATAAGAGCCATTTTGGTAATTAAAGTAGGACCTACGCAATAGTAGGAGTGATAATTGTTATTGTTATTTATATATACTGATCAGTGTATATATATATTTCTTTTTTTCCTTTGGGAACATTATGTCATCTTTGATGGTATGCCTCAGATTCTGGAGATTGGGTATGTCTAAAATGATGGTGGTCCTTTCCACACTTGTAATTTGATTTCATTAAAGGTGACTGCTTTTATAGCCTCTGTTATATCCACCCAATTTTATCACCATTTGCTTTTCCAAATACAGACTAACTCTTCATTGCTCTTGAGCTTAAAATACTCAAGAGCTGAAGGGATCCCACATTATGTAATTTTCTGAAATACCACGTTCGATTCTGTTTCTTGCCAAAGTATTCACTCTGTTCTGTAGCTAACTGCAGGTCACTTGCTCTCCTTCACTCTCATGCACTCTTCCTTCCTCTGTTTTTCTCATCATGACATTCTATTTTTTACAGGACCAGGATAAAGAGTATGTAGGCTTTGCAACCTTGCCAAATCAAGTGCACCGCAAATCTGTGAAAAAAGGCTTTGACTTCACTTTAATGGTAGCAGGTAAAATAAACCTGATTGTAATTCTACTGAGGAATCTCATGTTTCTTCAGGGTGCCCCACTCTTTCTGTTTCTTCTTAATGAGTCCCTTTGTGTTCTTACAGGGGAGTCTGGATTGGGCAAATCCACCCTAGTAAACAGCCTCTTCCTCACAGACCTCTACAAAGACAGAAAACTTCTCAATGCTGAAGGTAAATTCAAATATGGTCAAATCATAAATATGTTATGCAAGGAAATGCTTCAGTGTGTTCACCAAACCCCATGAGTATATTGTCTAGAAGTTGTGCAGTTTATGCATTTTTCATCCCATGCACTAGTAAAGTCTGATAATATCCTCGTCCTACAAGTTGTTCCTAAGCTAGCTAGCAAGGAAAGGAAATAAGTTGGTTATGTTACTTACTAGCAAAGTAATAGGGCATGATACTCTCAAAGAAACAGAAAGTACAAACCTCTGCCATGCATAGCAGTCCCCCATATGAACCAGAATGTCAAAAAACATGCCGTCTCAGTGTTAAACAATCCTTTAAAAACTCCCAGATTCAGAATTTCATCCAGATCATCTACAAAAGCTGATGGAATCATGGCAGTGTTGGCTCAGTGGTTGAGGTTCTGGATTACTTATCTGAAGGTCAGGGGTTCAAGTCCCAGTACCACCGTGGTACCACTATGGGCCCTTGAGCAAGGCCTTTAACCCTCAATTGCTCAGTTGTATAAAAATGTATAAATGTAAGTCACTCTGGGTAAGAGTGTCTGCAAGATGCCATGAATGTAAACGTAAATTTCATGAAAATCCACACATAACTTTTTGCAATTGGCTAAGTACACTTCCTGTTGGGAGTGCTGTAATGTGATACTTTAAAAAAAAAAAAAAAAAAAAAAAAAAAAATCGCACAATGTTAAAAAATCCTTAAAGAAAATTCCTGGATCCTTAAAAAAATCTGAATCATCTCCAAAGCCTGTTGAAGTCTTTCTTCTCCAAAGCCCTGCCTGGTATAAAATTCATTAAAACCGGCACACAACTATTTGTATAATCCTGCTAACAAACCCATTGACCACAGGTAAAAGAAGTTCCTTTGTTAAGGTAATAATTTGTTAAGAAACCAAGGCTAATGGGGCAAATAGTTAATACCTACTGTAGTTGAGAGCTGAATAGGATGGGGGCGGTACTGCTTGGTTCACTTTAACAGCAGCTGACTGAATAACATTTTACTGTTCTTAATTTTAATTTTTTCAGTTTTTCTTGATGGCAAAACATGCATTTAAAGCGTATGTGCTTACAGTACATTATATCAGGAGAAGAAGTTGCATGCTGTTATTTAAAAAAAAAAACAACTATTCTACATATTTGTTTATAGATTTACATATTGCTTAAGTCTGATTTTTAAATACGGGTTGTTGTTTCCATTCCAGAGCGGATCACTCAGACAGTTGAAATCACAAAGCACACAGTGGACATTGAAGAGAAGGGTGTCAAACTGAAGCTCACTATCGTGGACACGCCGGGCTTTGGGGATGCAGTTAATAACACTGAGTGGTACGAGTTCCCTGTTAATTAATATTGTAAAATCAAAATTGCAATATTGAGTAAGAGTTAATAAGAGTAATAAGCACCTCCGACTCACTGAATTGAATAGTCACCCAAACCTTAGTGAGTATTCAATGACATGACATCTGAATCATCTTCATCATCAATCATCATGAACTCAGATTATTATTTACTAAATACATGTATGATTTCAGCTGGAAGACAGTAGCTGACTACATTGACCAGCAGTTTGAGCAGTACTTCAGAGATGAAAGTGGCCTGAACCGCAAAAACATTCAGGACAACCGCGTGCACTGCTGTATTTACTTCATTTCACCTTTTGGTCATGGGTATGCAAACTCACACTCACACACCAGTATGCAGAAATACACAGACTCAAACACAAAGATCTTCGATTAATTTGAGTTAGTAAGTCACTCTAACATTAAATGATTTGAATGAAGTATCTTTGTGTTTGAGTGTCTGTGTTTCTGCATATTTCTGCATCTTAAGATGCTTTAGTACAAACAAATGATGATTCAGTGAAATAATAAAAAAACAAACAAAAAAAAAAAACCAAAATGCAAACAAAAAAACATTTGACTTGATTTGCGGGGGAAATGTGACTCACCAACTCAAAAATCGGAAATGGGGAGACCTTGTTTTGTTTTTTGCTTTTTTAATCCAACTTTGCCCTCTAGTGGAAATGAGAGGTACTTACATCTGTCTTAAAGGTCACCTTCTCCTGAAGCTTTCCTCCTGAACCAACTCTCTTATAGAAAATGTCCATCGTTCTTCCTTTTTCAGTATTTGTATATTCAGCCACACTCTGTCTTGAGGAGTGAGTACTCTTCTGATTAAACTGGCCTTCACACTATAATGAATTTGCCCAGTGTGTACCAGCATATGGAAAGCATTTTAGCATTCGCTGACACATACTGAAGTTCGTTGTTATTAGTTTTAATAAGTTCCTGTATGTCGTTGTTCCTTCCATCCATCCAAATTTTTATGTGTGTGAGAAAGCTCTGTATACGATATGGGAATGTTTTTTTTCCCCTCCGAAATAAGGTAGCGGTTAGTTACTGAATCGGCTCCAAACAAGTTATTTTAGATGGAGTTAGAGAGCCATTTCTGTTGGAGGCTTGTGAAGAGTGGGAGACCTGGATCTTCAGCCTGCTTGAGGTGAAGGTGTGGGTGGATGAGATGGAGTTGGTGATGGAGCCTTGCATCTTTGCCTGGAAGATGGCTGTTTCTTCTGGTGCATCTTCAGATGTCAACTCATGGCTGGCTTGAAAATTTGTTGAGTCAATGCTGGAATGTTTTGTACCTGCGTACAGACGTTACGTGATTGGTTTAAATTCATGTATGATGCAGAGACTGCGTGCACAGCACGTTAGCCATGTGTTAAAGCATTCGTTAACATTCATTCAGGATCTGCTGCGGTTTGTTAGCGAGGCATTGTTAGATGGTTTTGATTTTGTTTCATTTGTTGTCGATTTTTCATTCGTTGTTCACAACCCTTGGGAATCTATTTGTTGAGAGGTTTAAGTGTGTTTGGACTTTTGCAATCCGTTCCTGCTGGTTTCTTTAATTCATTATAGTGTGAAGGCGACTTAAGTCATAGGTGTTTTGTTTTATTTTTGGTTGATTATATTGCAGTTTTATTTTGCAGTATATTTGATTTCATTTAACTCACCCACATAGAGAATTACTATTGCATTTAGCCCAAATTCACACTTGCAACAATAAAGTGTTTTTTTTTTGTTTTTTTTTTTTTTCGTTTGTTTGTTTTTGTTTTTTTTTCCCTGTTAAAGATGCAACTGTTAGTGATGTGAAGGGGTTGTGGGAAAACTTTATTCCCAGCTCCCAGCCAAATTCCAGCCATGGGATAATCTGAAAAAGGTGGGGAAGGTGGTCAAGGTGCTGAGGAGCAGGGAGGGGCTGAGAAGTTGGGTGAGGAGGAGTCTCAATCAGCATATCATTGAAAATGAGCACTGTTTCACAGACTCCCAGGTTGGAGAGGGGCGTTGTTCCACCTTTGGTTAGAATGCATTAACATTCTTTTATTATTATTATTATTGTTGTTGTTGTTGTTGTTGTTATTATTATTGTTGTTGTTGTTGTTTATTGTTGTTTTATTTTAATTTACTGATGTAGAAAAACATTGAATCATTGGTCCTATATCAGCACTGAGGATTTTACCCAATAGATGGTGATCATTTTAAGCTATATTTAATAAAAAAAATAATTTTGCCAATATTATCAGTAATGTTGATGTGTTCCAGGCAGTGGCGGTCCGTCAGGGCCAGCAGGGCCTTCTCTGCTGGCCCAAGCATTATCAGAAGCACTACACCTACATTTACAACTTAAATTCTAGTATTTGTTCCATGAAATTGTATTCCTTTATTCCCAACAGTCTATTCTCCTCATTTCGTAACATGTATCTTGGCTGCACTGCTTCCAGTACGTGTATTTGGATGTTAGATTTTTTTGTCCAATCAAATTTCAGCCTCTATGTGCTGCCATGTCAGTCTAATCTGTCCAGAGCCTTCAGAATCGGTAGTACTGGCCGATTTCACTTAAACTATATTAGCGATGGGGCTGTTTCTTTAATCAGTCAGATTTCAAATTCACCTCACATGGCTAGCTGACCCACAATAATGTCAGCATTTTTCTGTCCTTTGGTTGGTTGGAGCAAAACCGTTTGTCTTGGAACAAGCCAAGTTTGGATTTTGTTTATAAATAATCAGCACCTCTGGCGAGTATGATGTATTTAATTTAAATATTTTATGTTTTTGTCATGTTATTAGATAAATATTGATTCTGAACTGCTTCAGATGATGTTGTACTGTAGAGGTTTGGAGCTGTCTGAACCCTTTATCACCGAGCTGTTACATTTACGCTTGTTAAATCTGGCAGGGTGCAAAATTTACCGACAGCTTCCACTGGTGATTGCCGGTGGAAGTTATGTAATGCTCGGCGTATCAGTGACGATGCATTGGGAGATAAAGGGTTAACTGGGTTTCTTGCTTTAGTAATGGTATTCATCCTCAGTACCCGAAATGCCGCTCTCTCTGTAATGCCATGCCTTGTTATATTGCATTTTTGTATATTACTGATGGTTTCTATAATTGCGACGTGATAGTGGTATTAAGAGGTGGATTAAGTCCCCACTGAAGGCCCAGGTACCAAATGCACGGCCCGCCACTGGTTCCAGGTATATCCATTATTTTAAAGCTCAATGAACACATTTAAGTGTATGGTACACACAAGCCAATTGATATTTAAAAAATTTTAAATGTAAAATTAAAATGTAAAATTAATTCAACAGGAAATCATGACAATTTTTTTCTCATTCTGACACTAGGGGACCGTAATGCATTCTGTACATGTGTATCAAGCTAATATTATGTATTGTTTCCTATCTGTGTTTAATGAGATCGGGCTTCTTGCCTTTTTGTAGCCTCAGGCCTTTGGACGTGGAGTTTATGAAAGCCCTTCATGAAAAGGTCAACATTGTGCCAGTCCTGGCCAAGGCAGACACTCTGACCCCTAGTGAGGTCAAGAAAAAGAAAATTAAGGCAAGTCTACAAACATAACATTGACAGTTTCAGTCCTGCACTTTATTAGTAGAGAATATGTCCCAAGGACACGCAAGATTTATTTCTGTGTTTACAAAATGGTTCTGTTTCTTAGTAAGTGTGTGGAAAAAAAAATTATTTCAAACATACCATCATGGGTTCTCCCTGTGCTTGCGTGGGTTTCCTCCCATAGTCTGACATGCACATTAGGCTAATTGGCTGTTCCAAATTGCCCCTAGGTGTGAGTGTGATTGAGTGCTTGTGTATGTTGCCCTGTGATGGTCTGCGGAGCTGTTCAGGGTGTACCCCACCTTTGCTCAATGTTGGCTGAGATAGGCTCCAGCCTCCCTGCTATCTTAGTAGTAGTGCTGAATTTATTTTGGCCCAGTGATTTTCTTTAGAAGGTCAACAAGGACCCTCATCCTCCACATTTGGCTGTTTTTCCTGCTCCTAAAACACCTCATTCCTCTAATAAGTGAAAGAATAGCTCTGTCTGAGTCGATATGGGTGTATTACAGCACTGTACTGTAATACACGACAAGGGGTTCTCCTGGACCATGGATGGGATACTCCGTGCTACACAGCCAGCAATCTTCCTAATGGAAAGGATCAAGAAACAGCATCACAGATTCGTGTTTACTTTAATAGGCTGACACTTTCCAGAATTGATAAAATGAATGGGCGGCACGGTGGCGTAGTGGTTATCTACCTCACATCAAAAATTCGAGCTCGAGCGTTTCTGTGAAGAGTCTGCCTATTCTCCCCGTGTCTGTGTGGGTTTCCTATGGGTACACCCGTTTCCTTCCACAGTCCAAAGACATGCATATTAGGCAAATTGGCTGTTCTAAATTGCCCCTAGGTGTGAGTGTGTTTGTGATGGCCTCGTGAGCTGTACAGGGTGTACCCTTCCTTCACCCAGTGTTTTTTGAGACCTTAAATAATGTACTTTAACGATATTTTGTTCCTGTGTGAATGGTCTAATAGCTGTGGCTGCTGTGGTGCTGTATATTCTTTCTGTTCATCGTGACCATCTGTACTGTTATACCTTTAATTCTAGTCTAACGCTCCTTCCCGCAGATTCGAGAGGAGATCGAACAATACGGGATCAAAATCTACCAGTTTCCTGATTGTGATTCGGATGAGGATGAAGAGTTCAAACAGCAAGACCAGGAGTTAAAGGTGTGTATGATTCAGCTATGCTGGAAATGTGTGTGTGTGTGGGAGTGGGTGTGTCCATAAAGAGAAGTGAACAGAGAAAGATAGAGACCAAGAACTACCTGCAGTGCAGCAGATGCTACTGCAGTGCCTCACTTCTCTTAATAATTATTTTCTCTCTCTCACACACACACACACACACTCTCTTTCTCGCTTGCTTGCTCGCTCGCTCTCTTCCTCCCACTGCAGGAGTGCATCCCGTTTGCTGTGATCGGCAGTAATACAGTCGTTGAGGCAAAAGGAAAGAGAGTGCGGGGTCGACTTTACCCCTGGGGCATTGTAGAGGGTAATTTACTCATGAACATGTAAAAACCATTATGGAATCAACCATCCATCCATTCATTCTTCATCTATCCATCCATCCATTCATTCTTCATCTATCCATCCATCCATCCATCCATTCATTCTTCATCTATCCATCCATTAATCCATTCATTCTTAATCTTTCCATATGTCCATCCATCCATCCATCTGTCCATCCCATTTGCTTGGATTTATTATTTTGTGTGTGTGTGTGTGTGTGTGTGTGTGTGTGTGTGTGTGTGTAAATGTGTGCACTACAGTGGAGAACACCGCACACTGTGATTTCATAAAGCTGAGAAACATGCTGGTGCGCACACACATGCAGGACCTGAAGGAAGTGACACGGGAAACTCACTATGAGAACTACAGAGCTCAGTGCATCCAGAGCATGACACGCATGGTGGTGAAGGAGCGGAACCGCAAGTAGGAAGAACGCACATGGAGGGAATAGTTTAAATAAATATTCTGCATAAATATTAACTTTAAACCATTATTTCATACCCTTACATAAAAATATTTTTGCACACTTATCAGCCATAACATTTAAAACGTTTCTGAGTGATCTTAACAAGGCCTGCATTATGATGCTAAATGACTGGGATAATTCATCTCCCAAAGGCAGGTCTTGTGGTGTGTTCCTGGTATGCAGTGGTAATTACCTACCAAAGGAGGTCCAACGAAGGACAACCAGTCAACTGGCAAGAGTGTCATGGTTGCCCAAGGCTCATTTATTCACGTGGGGAGTGAAGGCTAGTACGTCTGGTCTGATTCCACAGAACAGCTATTGTAGCACAAACTGCTGAAACTGTCAATGCTGGCTATGATAAAAAGGAATCAGAAAACACAGTGTATTGCAGCTTGCTGCATAATGGGCTGCCTACCTGCAGACCAGTCAGGTGGTTTTAATGTTATGGCTGATCGGTGTGAATTAAGTGGATAAAATGTGGCACTTCAAAATAGATGTACACATGTCTGATGCATTTGATGCAAAATGCGTGGGTTTTTTTTTTTTCTTCTTCATACAGCAAGCTCACTAGAGAGAGTGGCACAGACTTCCCCCTTCCCACGGCTCCCAATGCAGCGGACACAGAAACGGAAAAACTGATCCGCGAGAAAGATGAAGAGGTACAGCCGCCGCCTCCTACCCGGCCAATCACGATGCAGAATCAGAGCCACACACTGATCCTCCCGCAGTCACACATACATGCTCAGGTGTCTTTGGAGTGAATAATTCAGTTAGTTTATTTTGTGTGCAGCTTAACTGTACTGAAAGAAATCATGAGTCATTTCATTCAAATGGTAAAACGTTTATTATTATTTTCTTTTTTTATGATTCAAAATGGCACATGCTGTCATGGCCCATGCACTTAAATAGAGAAATTCAGATCATGTTAGATTTGGCATGAAAGCTCATAATAAACTGAAATCTCAACATATGGTGTGTTCAGACAAAAATCGGCAAAAGCATCTGAATGATTGAAATCATGACATCATCACATTTAATCCTACTATTAGGGTCATGGGAAGGCTGGAGTGATCTCAGCCAACACTGGGCGAAGGTGGGGTAGACCCTAAACATCTCCCCAGGCCATTGCAGGGCAACACGCACTTACACACAACTATTCACGCTCACACTAACACCTAGTGGCAATTTAAAATAGGCGGTTTGCCTAATGTGCATTTCATTAGATCATGGGAGGAAACTGGAGTACCCAAAGGAAACCACACCAATCCCAGAACCTTCTTGCTGTGTGGCAGACGTGCTAACCACTATGCCACAGTGCCGCCCTTCCCAAATACAGTGAAAAATAAATTCTTTTTCACAATGCATTATTTACGATGTGTTTCTGTTTGGGTATAGGCATGGGAAAATTAAGCAGGACCCAAGGTGTCTGAAATTTTAGGCTAGTGAACGTGTCCTAGAAATTGCATGTTGAAATTTGACCTGGAATCAACACAAAGTCAAATGGCTGTTAATAGTGGAACTCCTGGGTGTAGCCCCATAAGCATGGAACATGGTTTCGATGGTTGTCTTGCCTGTTGATGCTGATTGGCTGTTTTGTGTCATTTAGTTGCATCGTGATGGGAAGCAATAACCAAAATAAAAATTGATCCATAACCCAAAAATAGAGGCTCATGCACCTCCACTCAGACTAGCAAATAGTGACACAATCTAGTAGGCAGCAAAACAACACCAAACATGAACAGAAACACGGAACATGAACTCGTTAAATGGATAATTAAACTAACAAGACAACTAATCAAGTGCTCTGCTCTTACGCATAACCTAAATCTTTATATTTAGTTTGTAATTAGTTAATTTTCCTGCCAACCATGTAATTATCACTGTTCCTTATTTTCCTTTGTTAATTTATTTCTGATCTTCACATTTAAAACATTTCATGCAGTAAACTTATACCCTATGTGTGGTCATATCTGTTTGATTTGTGGCCTCTTTATATAAAGCTTGCAAGACCAAGTATACTGAAACAAACTTGGTGCTGCCGATTACATCACTGAGAATCCATGAAATTCAACATCTGGCAGGGTAGCCAGGGCACGATTTGACGCTCTTATCACTTTTGGTCTGAATGCACTACAAGATGTTCATAAGATGTTACTTAAGATTTTACAAGCAGTTTTAATCCAGTGTATGATATCAGGGCATGTTGTGCACTTTCCAACCGCAGAGATGCCTCCTTTGCTGATATTCAGTTTTTCAACAATTCAGGAACTTTTTTTTTTAACTTTGCTTTGACTTCCCCCAGTGGAAATATACCGTATGTTCCAAAGTTTAGTTTTGGAAGCCTGTACACTTACTCCCTTAATTCTGGATCCAGGATTCAAGATAGTGTGGCTCGGGCTCTTACCTTGGTTGTGAATAATAAAATTTATATATATATATATATATATAAGTATGTGTATATAATATGTATATATACTGCTTTTTCTTCTTTCTTTCTCTTATCAATTTGTTAATTTATCTATCTATCTATTTATTTATTTTATTTGGCTCTTCATGCACTGTTACTTCTCTACTTTTAAAACTGCTGTTCTTCCAAGTTTTTACAGAAACCACAGTATAATGTTGAAATAGCTTTATAGACAGAAACCTATAACTCTGTGGGTCATTAAAATATTCCAAACCTACTGCTGTCAGTCTGAATTAACCCCTAGCCTGAATAGTCATGCATTCACATGCTGCTTACTGCTTTACACTTTACTTTTCTACTTCTTTGCATAATGAAATTCTAATAGTGTGTTAATTTCCATTTTTAAGAATAATTTTTGTTAAATATAAAAACTTCCTTTTCTTCTTCTTCTTATTATTATTAAGAAGAAGAAGAGCAAAAGAAAGTTTTTTAACTTATTATTTATAATTATTATTATTATTAATAATAATGATAATTATAATAGAAAAGCATTTGCTCTCTCATTCAGAGAGTTTGGAGCCCAAAATAGATAATTGTCTAAGCTCTTGGTGAGATATATACTGACAGACACATGTTAGATTTTATATTTACAGATATATGCAGACATGGACAAACATTATAATTTTTTTTTTTTTTTTTTTTTTTTTTTTAAGCTTAAAACCTTCGTGTATTTAAAAATAAATATATACATATATATATATATATAAAATATAAAAAATAATGATATTATACAGGATAAAAGGGAAGCCTTCCAAACTGTCATGTTACATTAAAAAATATATTTTCACAAGCAGGTGGTTTTTAATTACATTTAAAAAGTTGCAATTTGCTAAAATGTGTTTGATATTCTGCATTAGCCTGTTTGAAAACGGCACCATTCATAGTTAATTTCACTCTTGTGGGAGTGCATAGACGCATCAATTCAAAGAAGGCAAAAATAACAGTATACAGATAATAAACTAACAAATCGGATATTAACTAGTAAAATTCTGAATAAAATAAAATTAGGCTCGTCCGCAAATAAAACTACATTACATTTACATACATAAGCCAAGCGTCTGTATTTTTATATGAAGACATCGTATGTCGGTTAATGTAATGTTGCTTTGATTTCACTCCTGTCCCACTTTTTTCAGAACAGAATCCTTGTGTGAGGATTTATAATCCCCCCACCCATTACGCTTATTATTTAATTACGCTTTGAGACATAAAACAGTGTCCTTTTTAAGGAGAAGAAAATGCTTTAATTAAAATGCGTCCAAGCTTTATAGTGGTAGTGCGTGAAATCAGTCGTCTATGGCAGATGAAAGTTTTTAAATGTCATCGTTCACGTATTGTTTTTGCACATTTTGGAAACTAAACCTTGAATTCATATTGATTTTGTAGTGGCACAACACTATTTACATTGATTCTATACTATCACCAAGCCATCCACATAAACAGTTACTCAGATGTGGAAAGTTAATCGATTGCCCGTTGACCTGTGTCCAAAGTCCCCCCTGCGAACATGTGACAAGCTGAAATGCATTGTGTAAGCATCTTTAACCCTTAAATAAGTTAATTCTTTACCCTTATTTTTACAGCTGCGGCGGATGCAGGAGATGTTGCAGAAGATCCAAGAACAGATGCACACCCAGAAGGAAGCCTATTAACCCCTGCATGTGCCATTCACCTTTGCCACGGTGCCACTTTACTGCCTGACCTTCATGCCTCGGACCTTGCCATCTGTTCAGACCCTTTTCTGCTCGGTGAAGCTTCAAAATTAGTTCGCAAACCATGCTTCATATCTATGTCCACATTGTCTCCCTGTGTGTGGGGAAGGCTAGTGGCTTTGGAGTTCCACTAGGTGTCATTAAGTGCTCCAGAAAAAAAATACATGCCCTTGTCTGGCATCCACCAACATTAAAGCGGCTAAAATAACAAAACATGTTGTAGTTTTGGAAACTGTTTGCCCCGCTTATAGATTTTCAAAAAATCTTTCTCGCTTTAAAAGTAAAAAAAAAAATTGTGCAGTGTACTAAAATAACAAATCCAGACGTAGTTGCTGTTCCAGACACAACAGTATCTGATCTAAAGAAGTGTTGTCTGCAGATTTTGTATAGTTTACAAAACAGTAGAGGGCAAGAAGATATTTTTGTCGAACATCCTTTGATGTCACTTTTTCAATTCATTATCAGAAACGAATCAACCAAAGTATATGTATACCTTTCCACTTTTCCGTGTTGCTGGTATGGTACCATTAAGACACCCCCGGCCTCCATTTTTCTCCGCTAATTTTAATCATATCCAATTCCCAATTCCCACCCATCAAATGTTGCCTCCCTATCACATTACACCCCTCTTCTAATAAGGAGGTGAGTAAGCATGCACATGCCCCCAAGTGATATGCATTGCTATGAACTTTTTGTGCATTTGGGGCAAACTATCACACTCGAAGGCACCTATAATTGGCTGGTAATCGCCGTGAGAGCCCCCATGGACTCCTGGTTGCATATGGCTGCAGCATCAACCTGGATTTGAACCTGTGATCTCCCGGATTATGGTCACACACATTGTCGTTGCACACTAAGAAGTTTCGGTACACTTTTATTTTGTGTTTATATACATGATCAGCCCAAAGGTTCGATTAGTTACCCTTAAATTATTTTTTAAGGTATAATACGTAGCAAAGGTAATAAAAATGTACCCTTGATGGTACCACTCAAGCAAAAAAAAATTATTATTAAAAAAAAAAAAACACAGTCTGGCACCTTTATTTCCACAACATAAACAACAAGTAATGTATCACTTAGTGTGTAAGGAAATGTATTAGTTGGCAGTCCTTTGGTGAGCACCAAGTTAAACAACAAACTCTGATGTGTTGTGTTTCTTTTTTTTTTTTTCTTATTCTTTTTTTTACTGTTCTCTTTATCAGAGCAAAAAGATTCGGATTTTGTTTTGAGAGATTCGGGTTATTTTTATGGTGTGGGCGAAAGCTACAAGTGGCACCCTTTATGTAACTTTGTTTATGTACCATTATGCATATATAATTCCCTGGATTAGCTTTTTATGATCGGATGAAAACAACTAATTATTTAAATTTTTTTTCTACATTGTGGTATTTTATTTGTACTATTTTGTTAAATGAATGCATTCGTCGTACTGTATGTACATGCTTTAGTTTGTATGGCTATAAAAGAAACAAAGGTTTCTTTGCATAGGTCAACACTGTTATTTTCTTATGAGAGTAGAAATAATAATTGAAGTACTGTAAAACTATTTTTCTTAACAAGACCAACACATTATTGAATTTTTTGGAAAAACCTTTTTATCATTCCATAAGTGGAGACTTATTACTAACAAAAATGAAGACAGTGATGTGTGTGTATAGAGGAAACGGTCAATATATAATAATGTTTATAACCATTTTGTTAATGGTAAAATAACAGAAGAAATGAAGTCGCAATATTTTTTATCCTTGGACATTATATTTAACAAAGGTCATGATCGTGGCAATATCAGTACAGCATAGTCTGTTAATATATAAATGAAGAACACTAAAAAAAAAAAAAAAGGATGCCTCAAGTTCACCAATTGCAAACCAAATTTACAATTTAGCTAATACAAATTAATTTCCCATCAATGATAAATAAAAATATGTAAAAAAAAATAAATAAATAAATAAACAATTAAAAAGTTCAACATATT
Source organism: Neosilurus mollespiculum (assembly GCA_030014195.1). NCBI lineage: Eukaryota > Metazoa > Chordata > Actinopteri > Siluriformes > Plotosidae > Neosilurus > Neosilurus mollespiculum. Next base: position 24,660,424 of record JAQMYF010000008.1, read on the forward strand.
AAAAAAAAAAAAAAGAAGAAGAATTTAAAAAATGAAATTAAATATGGGTGGCACAGTGGAGCAGTGTTTAGCACATGCACCTAATAGCCCGGGTTTGATTTCCAGACTCGAGTTTGCATGTTCTCCCCGTGCTTGCATGTGTATCCTCCGGGTACTCTGGTTTCCACCCACAGTCCAAAAACATGTAGTTTTCTGATTGGCTGTTTCAAATTGCCCCTAGGTGTGAGAGTGAGTGTGAATGGTTTTGTGTGTGTGTGTGTGTGTGTTGGCCCTGTGATGGCCTGGCAAGCTGTTCACAGTGTACTTCGCCCTTGCCCAGAGTTGGCTGAGATGGGTGCCAGGCCCCACACGACCCTAATTACGTTTACGCGGCTTAGAAAATGGATAAAGGAAATTCAATATCCTGATGCTACTGTATCACCCGGTCCGGAAATGACACTCTTACTGGAGCTAGAATCATGAAAATTTAAATTCAAACATCCAGAAATTAATTATGAATAAATAAATAAATTATTTAACCCTTTAAAAACTCCTATCTGTTGGTACATATCACTATCTCCAGATACTGCCATGTTTTTTCATTAGGAAATCCACTGTGAGAAATATATATTTAAGAAAAAAAAATGAATGGCCTTTTCTCATGACAACGCAATTGTACCTTTAATTTGAAGGATTATAAACCCACTATATTCCTAAATATTTGGGGGTTTTTCCCTTATTAATTTTGGATAGTATAATTTGGTGTCAGAAGTATATCATGGGTTTTATTATGGTTTACATTACATTATAAAACATATTTTTTTAAGGTTCATGTAAAGCTACTGACTGATTTGTGGATGAGGTGCATGAATGGACATTAAGTTAATTATTTCGATTGGCTCCATGGGTTTTCTTTCATCTTTATTCTGTTTTGAGTGTTTAAGCCTCGTCATTTGCCCTGGAGTTATAAAGGGAACAATAAAACGTGGGTTTGGTTTATTCAGGTCTCTTTTTTTGTTATATATGAACATCTTTCCTTAGTTTTCATACATACATTAAATATATTCTATAAGAGGTGTTTGTGAAGATGAAAAATGACTAGAGCATATTCTTCAAAGTAATAAAAAAAAAATTCATCTCATGTTATGGGTGTTATTCATTTTATCTATGTATGTTTTATGGTGCTTAAAAGTTTGTGAACCATATATATATATATAAAGATCTTTAGTCGATTTTCCGTAGAACAGTGCTCAATACGTCGAAGTAGAGCTAAATATATTGTATGTGGGGAAAAAAATCAGGGGATGAAAAAAGCAGGGATGAAATTGTAGTACTATTTTTTTCCCCACATAAAAAAATAAAATAAATAAATATATAT
>JAQMYF010000008.1:24686886-24697575 GCA_030014195.1 Neosilurus mollespiculum
TCTCCGGTGTGCTCCAGAAGTGTGCTGCCCATAGCGATGTTAGCACTGCTAATGCTGTTAGCGCTGTGAGCTGCAGCATCGAAGCGAGCATAGAAGGTGTTTAGCTCGTCTGACAGAGAAGCGTCTCCATTCACCGGTCTGGAAGGTGGTGTTTTGTAGTCCGTCATGTTCCTTAGTCCCTGCCACAGACTCCTAGAACCACTCTGGAATTGTGACTCTAGTTTCTGTGCGTAGTGCTGTTTCGCCTTCTTCACCACTCTTACCGTCTTTTTTGGCAAAAATGGCACAAATATTTAAAGTTTCTATCTTTATTTTTATTAAAAAACATTCAGCAAAAAAAGCATGTTAATGAATAAAATTACATTTCAATATCTATATAGAAAAAACAAATGTATATAATATCCAATAAAAATATCTAAAAACTATATTAAAATCACTATAAGGGCACTGTTTTCGGGAGGAGGCTCAGATGATTTCTAAGGCACAAAGAACTAGGCTTAATAGAAGGTAAAGGATGAAAAAAGTGGATGATAAATATGTTATCAAAGGAGAAATAATCATTCATAGTGATGGAAATTTGGTTTACGAAGGATACAAGACATGCATAGAGTTTATACATTAAGTGTTAGGGGTTTGCACACAATCTCAATTTTTTTATTGTGTAGTGGTTCGGGTGCTGGGGTCATGATAAAGAGATTGTGGGTTTGAATCCCATTAGACCCCACTGAGCTAAAATCCCTGGACAAGGTCTTAACCACAAGTGGGCCTCTGTCCACTCAGCAGTATAAAGGGGTATGAGCAAAAATACTGGGAAGGTAACCTGTGATGGACTATCGTCCCATCCACGAGGAACTCTGAGTCGCTTCATGCAACAAAATCCAGGATAAGCTCTGGCCTGATGTAAAAACGTGTAAAAAGCCAAGTTTGAGTAAAATTTGCACTTTGGGTTTTGATAACTGATCGATCCACGTACATCACTCTGCATCTCATACGTGTGTAGGGCTTTATTAACTGATCCATTTTATCTGCCTGACAGGCCCTTCAGGCAACCTAGAGGTCAGTTTATTTAGCGCAGAGCTAAGGGCAGAGTTGAGCTCCATGGGTCAGAGGGCACCACAGAGCACCCTTGTGTCCTTGTTTTACCTTTCCGCCAGGGACTCGTGCTAAAAATGCAATTAGCTGTGTGTCGAGTGCTGCCAGTGCTTTTTGGGGACGTTTGATCAATTGGTATCAAGACTCCTTAGTCTACAGATGGTCTCCTGTCTTCACTCAATATTCTAAGGCAATATATTTGTAATTAATCTGTATCTGGTCTCTGGTAAGTTTCCTCAGAGGATCTGGATGACGTCAATGAATGAGGTGTTGAATTAAGTCCTAATTAGCATCTCAGAGCGTATAAAGCCCACCATTTGGTCTTGATAGAGCTAGGCTGCTCCGGTACCACGTACCTTCTCTTTCTCCTGTTCTAAAGCAAATTCTATCAAAATCTGGATTTTCTTGGAAGCAGAAGTACAGACATCTTAAACTGCAGCCAACACAGAAGCCGCGATGGACGGTAATTTCCTATCTACTTCAATATTTTAATTAGTACTAAATGACTTGCTGTGTTCACCCTGTTAAACATACGGTATGTGCACTATGTTCATATTCCAGCTCACATTTTTTAAATTTGATTTTCTTTCCTAGTCTCTAAAGTCTTGCACACCTGTTCAGTGGGCTCATCTTACCTTCCAGGGGACAGTGGCCCATGTGCCAAAGCCCCTCAGGTTGCACAGATCAAAGTTCAGCTGGAAACATACAAACTTTGGCAACAGTTTGATCAGCTTGGCACTGAGATGATAGTTACAAAGGCTGGGAGGTTGGAACAAACATTTCATCATTCCAGACAACTGCATGTGCACGTACAACATTTTAAATACTGTATATAGAACATGATGTGTTTGTAGGACGGTCTGGATTCTGTGGCCCCGTGCATGAACCTGATAACACCACAGATTCATAAAAATGAGAGAATTGAATATGAATACAATAAACTCTAAATTTCTTATGAGTCGACCAGACATGGATTTTAGAATTATTATGATTCATATGTATGTTTCACATTAATCAGAGGCAAATTTTCAGCAGCTTTGTCAGACTGTCCAAAAAAAAATTTGGAGCATGTGGGTTATCAGGTTCATGCATGGGGCCACAGAATTCTGGTAAAAAAAATAATTAAAATAGACTAAAACTTTGGTCTGGTGTTTGACAAAATGCTGTTTAGTTTGAGACCTCAAATTTAAGAAAGCAGAAATGCATTCAAACAAAACATTAAAAAAAAAAAAAAAAAAAAATAATAATAATAATAATAATAATAATAACAACAATAATAAAACATATTATTATAATATTAATAATTATAATAATTTTAAATAATAAATACTAGTACTACTACTACAACTAATAATAATAATAATTATTATTATAATAGTAATACTACTACTAGTAGTGCTAATAATAACAACAACAATAATAATTATAAATAATAAATACCACTACTACTATTAATAATAATAATATTAAATATTAAATGCTAACACTACTTCTACTACTACTACTAATAATAATAATAAATGTTAAATACTACTATTATTACTACTAACTATAATAACAATATTAAATAATAAATACTACTACTACTACTACTTATAATAATCTAGCCCATGCTATCTTCCTGAATAGAGCATATTGTACAAGACTCTAGCTGGTGGCATGAACATGGTAGTTAAAGCCAATCTTTATATATCTTAATTCTTGCTCACACAGGTAATGCCACTGTTTGATGAAGTTACTAGTCGTCATAGAGAAATGGACATAATCCAACTCAATTCAATTGAAAAATATTCATACTGTATAAAGGCTGTAGGGTGGCATAGTGGTTAGCACATCACCCTCACAGCAAGAAGGTCCTGGGCTCGGGTATTTCTGTGTGGCATTTACATGATCTCCTTGCGCTTGCATGGGTTTGCTCCGGGTACTCTGGTTTCCTCCAACAGTCCAAAAACATGCACTTTAGGCTGGTGGGCTGTTCCAACATGCCCCTGGGTGTGAGTGTGAATAGTTATGTGTGTGTTGGTCGTTCAGTGATCTGGCATGCTGTTCAGGGTGTACCCCACCTTTGCCCACTGACGGCTGAAACCCTGGTAAAAATAAGCGGTTCGGCAAATGGGTGCGTGAGTAAGATAACAGCTGTTAAAATGTCTGAGACATCTTTGGTCTGCAGTCAGAATAAAATCTCTGAATCGTTTTCTCCTATTCAAGTGCTAGAAATGTAAACCCCAAATAACAAAACATGCATTTATGGAACAGATTTTCTCGTTTCTTTTTTGCACATGGTATTGTTTCTGTAGATGTTGGTCACTTCTGGTTCTGTTTAGGAGCTTGCTATCAGGTTTGTGATTGGCTGCGCCAGCTTTAGAAAATTACCAAACCAGAAGAAGTTTAGGAAAAGTTATACACCAAATGGTCACAGGGATGCTGGAGCCTATCTTAGCTGACTTTGGATGTGGGCGGGGTACACCCTGAATACCTCGCCAGACTATCGCAGGACCAACACACACAACCATTCACACTCCTATTCACAACTAAGGGTGCAATTTGGAACAGACAATTTGGAACAGGCAACAGGCACACTTCACAGTGAAGCCTTTGCTCAGCCTGGGACCTGAATCAGAAACTTCTTGTAGTGAGGTGGACTTTCTAACTGCTACGCCACCGTGTCGGCCACACAAAATTTCACATCAAATGTTTCAACTGTTTCCTGACTTTATCTTTGCATAAACACTATGTACAGTACATGAAATTTCCTGCTTCCAGCTTTTCCCCAAACACCTTTCTGGCAAGAATGTATATTATCTTGTCAGCTTATTGCTGCGACAATCAAATGGTGGTCCAGGTATCATGAGTGATAATATTCTTTCTTGCTAATTTTCTTCTAATTTGTCGTTGGCTCCATTAAAAACTTATTGATTTTTAATTTGGGGTTTGTCCAGGAGTATACCTTGTGATTAAGTACATTTGCCGAACTGCTTAAGCCTATTAGGGCTGCAGGTAGGCTGGAGCCTATTTCATCCAATACTGGGCAAAGGCAGGGTACACCCTGAACAGCTCGCCAGACCATTGCAGGGTTAAGACACAACAATTCACACTCACACTAATTTCTATAGGCAGTTAATGTGCATTTTTTAACTGTGGGAGGAAACCGGAGTACCCGGAGGAAACCCTGCAAGCACGAGGAGAACATGCAAACTCCACACTGAAACACCCCCGGGCCAGTAAGTGTTCTTTTTTATGGTGCTGTATCGATCGTATTGCATGTTTGTGTTGTCTGTTTGCTTACTGAAAGATTGTATTCAAGGTTTCACCTGAAAAAAAAAAGTGATTTAATCCCAGTGAGACTTTTACCTGATGATTTAAAGGTTTGGGGGGAAAAAATTGCCATGTTTTTGCAGGACTGTGAATTTAATGTGGGCAGCACGGTGAATGTCCGCCTCACAGCAAGAAGGTCCTGGGTTTGAGTCTTAGGCTCAGCGAGAGCGTTTCTGTGTGGAGTATGCATGTTCTCCATGTGTTTGCAGGGTTTTCCTCCTGGCACTCCGGTTTCCTCCCACAGTCCAAAGACATGCCCATTAGGCTAACTGGCTGTTCCAACATGCCATGAGGTGTGAGTGCACGCGTGTGTGCGCGTGAGTGAGTGTGTGTGTGTGTGTGTGTGTGTGTTTGTGTGTGTTACTGGCGAGCTTTTTAGGGTGTACTTCACCTGTGAATGAGTGACTGAGAGTGATTAATGTTCCTTCTGGAGCCATTATTGTTTCCTCAGCTTGTTACTTAGGAGAAGAGTGATGAAATGATTTCCTTGCCAGAAACCATCCAGAGATGTCATCTCATGTCTAATCTGCTTTATTCTTTACTCAAGTCACGGGGAGGTTGGAGCTTATACCAGCCGACTCTTGGCGAAGGCAGGGTACACCCTAAACAGCGCACCAGACCATCACAGGGCCAACATACATACAACCATTTACACTTACACTCACACCCTGGGGTAATTTGGAATACCCACTTAGCCTAATGTGCATGTCTTTGGACTGTGGGAGGAAACCGGAGTACCCAGAGGAAACCCCACACAAGCACAGGGATAACAAGCAAACTCCTCACAGATCCTCTCTGGGGCTTGATACCAGGACCTTCTTGCTGTGAGGTTAAATTTCTAACTAGTATGCCACCATGCCACCCTACCCAAGGGTTATGAAAACAGGAAATAGTTTCTAACATGATGTGTTCCTGTGTGTGTTCCAAAAGGAGGATGTTTCCTACATTTCAAGTACATATTACAGACATGGACCCTGCAGCCGAGTACGTCCTCCTCATGGACTTCATTCCAGTGGATGACAAGAGATACAGGTACCAGGTTCTCATAGATGCCAGGGATCCTTAGTTGTCGCTCACTCACTTCCGCTCATATCCTGAACAGAATAATCCTATAAGGGCCATGGGAACACTAAAGCCTATCTCAGCTGACACTGGGCGAAGGTACATCCTGAACAGCTCGTCAGACCAATCGCAAGGCCAACATACACACAACCATTCACACTCATACTCACACCTAGGGGCAATTTTAACCAGCCAATTAGCCTAATGTGATTGCTGGACTGTGGGAGTAAATCGAAATAGCCAGAAGAAACCCACGCAAGTACGAAGAGAACATGCAAACTACACACAGAAACGCCCTTGCCTGGGACTTGAACCCAGGACCTTCTTGCTGTGAGGAGGGTGTGCTAACCACTACACCACTGTACCGCCCGCTGAGATGATTTGTCCGTGTTAATCTTTGCAGGTATGCGTTCCATAGCTCTTCGTGGCTCGTGGCGGGTCGTGGAGATGTTGCAATCCCGGGAAGAGTGCACTTTCACCCAGATTCGCCAGCACGCGGAGCCCAGTGGATGAAACAAACCGTCTCATTTGACCGTCTTAAACTTACCAACAACCTTCTGGATGATAACGGTCATGTAAGTTGTAGAATATAAACTCAAAGGAAAATTGTGTATATGCATATGTGCAGGAAATATATCTACATATCCATTTGGATTGTGCAGATCATCCTGAACTCCATGCACCGGTATCAGCCGCGGCTACATGTAGTACTGGTGGACCAAAGTAGGGATAGTCAGCACTCAGCTCACCGCAATTTCTGCACTTTCTCCTTCCCAGAAACACGGTTCATCGCCGTCACTGCCTACCAGAACCATAGGGTAACTAAAAACCCATTCAGTCGTTTCATTACCATTTGTCTTGGCTGTGTCTCAAATGTGAATATGACTTTGATGTAGTTGACAGGAAATAAAATGCTTCACATCACAGCCTTGTTGAATTCTCAACTCCGATTGGTCAGAAGGTGCTTGTACAGTATAATCATATACATTACCTATAACAAACTTAACAGTAGTGATGGGTGCAAAATAAAGTGAAGGCTCATATTACTGAAATTATTTGAAAGGAGCATGCATGTCTGCTTCACAGCAAGAATGTCCTGGGTTCGAGTTCCAGGCTCAGGTTTGCATGGGTTTATTCGCTTCAGCAATTGAGTGACGGACTGAATGAATGAATGAATAAAAACCTCTGAAAGCATCAGATCATGATATATCTTACAGACCCTGTGCCTAACACTATCCATCTGTAATCACCACCTGAGCTGGGTTGTAATATTCAGAACTAAATGGTCGAACGAGATTCTGACCAGGCAAAATTAAGAACGACGGAATGAAGGAAAGAAAAAAAAAGAGGATGTTTGTGATCTTCATTATGGTGTTGCTTTCTCTTGTTTAGATTACACAGCTGAAGATAGCCAGCAATCCTTTTGCTAAAGGCTTCCGCACTACAGATATGCATAACTGGTATGTCCTTTATCTGAATCCAAATACAGTAGAGTCTCGATAATATCCACCAATGCACCTCAATGCATATTAAGTGTGAATGCATGTTTGCTAATATTTTATATATTTTAGCTAATATGCGGGTATGAATGCGCTTGTGTGCAGGCTGGAACGCTGGTACATCTAATATGGTCAATTTCAATCAAAATTTTGGTCAATTTCAATGAAAAAACAATGCTCTTTTCGGTCATCGCCAGGTTACAAATTTGGGGTCCAAGAGACGGGCGCATATTAAGTGGAAACGCATTTAAAAGAAGCGCATATTAACGAGATTCCACTGCACTCAGCTTGATGTTTAGACTATGGTCAAACTGATGTACAGTATTCCTCTTTCCTAATCCATAATTAACCTTTAATCAGGGAAATGCTGTAAATGGGTCTGTGCTTATTTCTTATCTTTATTTCTGGTTATCTGTCATACCAGAGACTACACTCCTAATGCATGAAACAGATCAGGGCAAAGACCCAAATCTGAGTCTGCAGTGGCATAGGTTGTATTGTGGTATCATTTTAAGTGCTATTATGTTTTTATGGACAGGTCTGCAGAAGGGACAAAGTCTAACCTCTCTTGTACACTTTTGCCCTTGCAACCTCAAGAGACCACTGCACCGCTTCCAGGCTCTTATCCTGCGGAGCAAAGGATGACAAAAAAACATGTAAATGGTGAGTCCTGTCCATCAAATCATATTAGAATAAGTTAAAATTATTAAAATGAACTTCTGTTAAGTAAGGGGCATATTCTCACTCATCTCACTCATTTGCCGAACTGCTTGATCCTATTACGGTAGCGGGAAAGCTGTGCCCATCTCAGCCGACACTGGGTGAACATCCTGAACAGCTTGCCAGACTATCACAGGGCAGCACACACAGAGCCATTCATACTCACATCCACATCTTGGGGCAATTTGGAACAGCCAGTTAGCCTACTGTGCATGTCTTTGGGCTATTGGAGGAAACCAGAGTAATGGGGAGAGTATGCAACTCCAGCAGTCCAAAGACATGCACAATGGATCACAATGGGTCAATGGGTTGCCCATAGATGTATGTATGTGTGTTGGCCCTCCAATGGTCTGGCGAGCTGTTTGAGGACCTACTCCACCGTACGTCCTGAGGACGTCGGCTGAGATGGGCTCAGCCTCCATGTGACCCTAATAGGATTAAGCGTTTTGGCATATTATGATGATGTCATTCACAGATGGAGCAGCCAGTACCACTGAGAGGAAGAAGAGGGGGAGACATGATCATACCCTTACTGCTCCTATTGTCCCTCTGTTTCACTGTCTGTGGGATGATCTTGGGCAATCAGAAAGAAGCCACCATGACTGACGAAAAATTAGTGTGTTCATGTTAAACCTATGTTTGAGTGCTTTCTTGTGTTATCTCATCATCTCCTAATAGTTCATGATGTGTATAATGTTTTGTTTGTCACTTTCTTAATTGTTTCTCAAAATGACTTTCAATAAACTGCTGATGTTATCCCCAGAATCGAATAATATTGTGATTTCTAATACATTTGTGAACCAAAGCCAAACATCTAGCCTTCTTTTACACGGCCATGCTTTATTCAGACAAAGAAAATCTAATATAATTGCCTAAATTTGCCACCATCCACTACTGAAAGTCCATAGAAGCTAATTGGCTGAGCTCTCATGGGCGGGAGGGATAGCATACACAAGCCTTCCTGTCACTCACAGCATACACCAGCCAATCATGGGCGTCTGTTAGCTCAATTGTACAAAGTAGAGGATAGCGCTTTACCCTGCGGTGTATTAAGCTGCACCTGAATGCACATGTGCAGCAGTACATAAAGATGCAGGTGGAAGCATCAGGTGTCACAGAGGGGGCACGTACTTGTTTACTCCCCTCCCTGGTTGGGGCTGGGTGTGTGTGATGGAAAGGCACTCACTCATTTGCTGAAGCGCCTAATCCTACTAGGGTTATGGGGAGGCTGGTGCCTATCTCAGACAACACTGGGTGAAGGCTGGGTACATCCTGAAAAGCTTGTCAGACTATCGCAGGGCAACACACACACACACACACACACACACAAAACCATTCACACTTACATCTAGGTAGAATTAGCAACAGCCTGTTAGCTTAACGTGGATGTCTTTGGACCATCGGAGGAAACCAGAGTACACGGAGGAAACCCATGCAAGCACAGTGAGAACATGCAAACTCCACACAGAAATCCAGGACCTTCTTGGCGTGAGGCAGACACGCTAACCACTACGCCGCCCACCATCTAGATAGTTAAAAAGTATTGAATGTTTACATTCTTTTTTTCCCCCTCCAGTCTTTATTATTATAATTTATTCATTCATTCATTTATTTTCTGAACCGCTTAATCTTAATTAGGGTCACGGGGAGGCTGGCGCCCATCTCAGCCGACTCTGGGTCGAGGGTGGGGTACACCCTGGACAGCTCGCCAGGCCAACTCGCAGGGCCAACAGTCACACAACCATTCACACTAACACTCACACCTAGGGGTGATTTGGAACAGCAAATTAGCCTAATGTGCATGTTTTCGGACTGTGGGAGGAAACCGGAGTACCCGGAGGAAACCCACGTAAGCACAGGGAGAACATGCAAACTCCACACAGAAACGCCCGAGCTGGGAATCGAACCCAGGACCTTGCTGTGAGGCGGACGTGCTAACCACTATGCCACCGTGCCACCCATTATTTATTTATTTATTTATTTATTTATTTATTTATAGTAAAAAAGTGGTTACTATAATTCTAATAACATTTTTTTTTTGTTAAAATCTATTTAGAGCCAATGAATCCCAGGCAACACCCTTTTGCTTAGCCATATATCATACAACTACATTTCCCATAATGCTCCTCGCGCATGGCTCTCGCATCATTTTGCCTCGAGACGCGTCTCGTGCATCCGGATGCGGGTAAAGATGGAGGAGGAGGAGGTGGTGGTTTTTATCGGACGGAGAGATGCGGATTATGGAGGTTAGGTATTGAATGAGAAGACAGGAGGAGGTCAGGAGAGGATGGGCGTCTTTCCAGGTGTTTAAAACGTGTTGGGTGGAATTTATTTGGGAAATTCATCTCCAGGTCAAAAGAAACCAGGCTGGAAAACGGAGCACGGGGACACTAACCTGTTCTAGGAAATGCTGTACACCAGAATGGATGGAGAGAAAGAGAGGAGAGAGAGAGAAAGAGACAGAGAGGAAGGAGCAGAAGTCCTGGGCTGATTTTTATATTTTAATTCATTAATATTAATAAATAGTCGGGTATATTCATATGTATGTTTTTTTTTTCAGATGTTATTAAAACCTGAGGTCGCCCTTTAATTCTGCAAATGAACCTACAGTGATTAAAACCAGTATATACCAAGAAGGAAAGGGAAAAGAAAAATGATGAAAACATCCTGGCTTCTTTGGTGCTGGAGCGTCTCCGCCGTGTTTGGAGCTGCAGAGCCTGGAGCAGCGCGCGCGAGCTCTGTGCTGATGCGCGTGCCCGTGCGCAAAGGCCCCGCGCGCGCTCCCGCGGCACACGCTCCGCACGTTCGGAGACCGAGGTCCACCGGCGGGGTAAATTTTGTTGACATGGTGGATAACCTGCGCGGCAAGTCGGGACAGGGTTACTACGTGGAGATGGCGGTAGGAACGCCGCCTCAGAAGGTGAGCACTGAGCAGGACGTCCCCTGTGGTTGCTCTCCAAACATCCCATAATAACCCCCCCCCCCCCCCCCCTCTCTCTCT
>JAQMYF010000008.1:24697909-24712627 GCA_030014195.1 Neosilurus mollespiculum
CCCCCTCTCTCTCTCTCACACACACACACACACACACACACACACACACACACACACACACCCCATTTGCCTAATACTGTCTTATCTGACACTGGACGAAGACCCTGAACAGCTGGCCGTCATTGCACTGCATCACACACACACCCATTCACACTCACCCACACATAGGGGCAATTTGGAACAGCCTAATGGGCACGTTCAGTAGCCTGTTGTGTTTGCACTTGAGGCTGGAGCCTATCCCAGCCGACGACGGGCAAAGGCGGCGCACACCCTGAACAGCTCGCCATCATCACAGTGCAACCCAACCATTCACACTCACTCTCACACCTAGGGACAATTTAGCACAATGTGCATGATTTTTGGACTGGAGTATCCGGAGGAAACCCCACACAGGCACGTGGAGAGCATACAAATTCCACATAGGAACGCCCTCGCCGAGCCGGGGACTAGAACCCAGGACCTTGTTGCTGTGAGGCGGATGTGCTAAGCACTACGCCGTTACAACATGTCAGACACGAATAGTGTCTTTATAACTTATGAAACCTTTAATCCTATACACTTTATAATAATATATAAATGAAATAGCAATACTAAAACTATTCATTATCTACTATATAACGCTTATCCATCAGGGGCGGGGTGAAGCTGGAGCCAGTCCCAGGTGACTTCGAGCAGACATGATGCCAGAGTATCGCAGTGCTAACACACAAACAAGCAACTATTCACACTCACATATGCACAACCAAGGGCAGAGCCGGTTGACCTAATGTGCATGGAGTGTCGGAGGAGAACATGCAGACTCCAAATAGAAAGTCTCTTGTTGAGACTTTCTATTTGTCACCGTCTAAAAGACATGCACATTAGGCTAACTGGCTGTTCCAAATTGCCCCTAGGTATGGTATGTGAGTGAAAAGTTGTGTGTGTTGGCCCTGCGATGGCCTGGCGAGCTGTTCAGGGTGTACCCCGTCTTACACTCACACTTATACCTAGGGGCAGTTTGGAACAGCTAATCAGCCTAATGTGCAAAAGTAATGTGGACTGTGGGAGGAAACCGGAGTACCCAGAGGAAACCCACGCAAGCACAAGGAGAACATGCAAACTTCACACAGAAGCGTTGTGATGCGAACGTGCTAGCCACTATGCCACCGTACCGCCCAATTATAGTAAGCAGTACCACTAAAACTTTGTTTCGGAAATGGACTGTGAAGGTAAAGCAGTGAAATTGTGTATCAGGTCGATTATTTACCCTATCATTCCTTTTTTTACCCAAAAGGGGAAACTAACAGGTGATTAACTAAGCACACGTTGTCTGGTACACATTTCACACAAGGACAGATGACAGTTTGGTTGGTTGAAAAGGGCATTACGGCTTCGCCATATTTGGTATACGGAGGAAACATGACATGAAACCCGGTAGAGCATTACAGCCTTGAAACCATAAAATTATGAATGAATGAGTGCTTGCTTCATATCTTTTATTACCACTAGGGATGTGACCACTGTCAGGTTGTTGGTGGATTTCTGCCCTCATATTAGCTAATCACAAGCAGGCATTGTCATTGAGGCAATTCCTAATCATTGAATGAATGAATGAATGGTCCGGATAGGGCAGTGGTGCCCACTGTCACCGGGTTGTCACTGCTTTCCCCCAGTGCAGCTAACTGGGTTATCAAAGGCCAGCCATGTCTTTCACTGTCTGTGGTGAGACGCGGAAAAAAAACCATTGCTGACTTTCGTAAAGAGTAGGCTGCATTGCCGTCAGCGTGTTTCTGCCCTGTGATGGCCTGGCGAGCTGTCCAGGGTGTTCTCTGCCCTTGCCCAGAGTCGGCTGAGATGGGCGCCAGCCACCCTGCGATCCTAATTAGGATTAAGCGGTTCAGACAATGGATGGAAATGGATGGATGGTCTGGATACCACACACCAGCATAACAGGCCAATGGTTAACTGTAGCAGTGTGAGATACTGTGTGCTTTTTCAGACAGAAACAGCATAATTGCCCTTTTCTGCTGCTGCAGCTGTGGTGTCAGGCACAGCTTTCCACCAAAAATGACTAACAAGCCATCAGTTGAAGGCTACACCAGCGCTGGCATAGTCAGAGCCCTTGATTCTGTTACCAAGAGCATTTAAATAAACTTTGTTGAGCTGAAACTGACGCAGTGTTCCAGTGCAGTCATATATTTAAAACACTGCTAGATGAAAACCAGTGAACAGAAACAGGAAGGCGTAAGGGTCGACTTTCAGAAGCAGAGTTATGGACCTATACCTGTGTGTGTTTGTGGTGCGGTGTCATGATGGCAGGATGCAGACTGTTGGCATGGATGTAGCTGCCAGAAGGGGCAGGAAGCCTGCACGGAGAACATATGACCAGAGAAGTCTCACAGTCCGAGCCAGAAATAGACACGGACAGTCAACAGGCATTCTTTAAAGCGGAGATGCGACGCTTTTCCCACATTTTTTGACCCATAAATGTTGTTACAGTGTTGGATATTCGTGTTAGATGAGGCCAGGGTGTCAAATATCAAGGTAAATGCGTGTGTAAGTTTTTCCTGTGGGCTGTTTGAGCTGGGTGGGGCACAATAGTGTGTTATCCACCATGCATCCCAGTCTGCCTCCAAGAGTGGAGTTTTCAGGCAACCTATCAGAGCAGAGAAGGCACAGAGAGTAAAAAGACTATAAATGGGAGGAGGAAGCCAAAAAGGCCGTTTCAGTGTTTCAGGGGGAGCTGGGGAAGCAGCTTCCTGAAAAACTGTACAGATTTCTGGATTAGGAATCGTACTTTGGTGCTCCAGTGGTGTCAGAAATGAAAATTAAAGGCTTGAAATGGGTATAATATAGGACCTTTAATGACAATGATCTCTAATGGAATATAATAGCAATAATTGCAGCAGACTGCTACAAAATAGGACAAATTTGCTTCAACCCACCTAACCTCGTGGTTAGGTGGGTTTCCCCCAGGTACTCCTATGATCCTCCAACAGTTCAACGACATGCACATTAGGATAATTGGCTGTTACAAAATTGCCCACAGGTGTGAGTGTGAATGGTTGTGTGTATATTGGCCTATGATGGTCTGGCGAGCTGTTCAGGGTATACCCCGCCTTCACCCAGTGTCAGCCAAGATAGGCTCCAGCCTCCTTGCAACCCTAATAGGAAAAGCGGTTCGGCAACTCAGTGAGTGAGTAAGAGAGTGATAAAACACTTCGAGGCCTGCTGTTATAGAAATATGGAAGTGTATCATACCACATTATACTTACACATTTTCCTGTAACAGCACTTCCTCTCACGTAACACTTATTCCTTCATTATTGTTTAGAGCTACCAGGTGTTGGGTTCACATTTGCACAAACACTTTCTTAGACTACATAAGTAGATATGTTATGCATTTGATATGTATAATAGAAACAGGGTGAGGAGCTCGGACATCTGTGGGGAAGCTTAGGGTTGAGCCGCTGCTCCTCCACATCCAAAGGATTCAGTTGAGGTGGTTCGGGCATTTGATTAGAATGCCTCCTGGTTACTTCCCTTTAGAAGTGTTCCGGGCATGTCCAGCTGGGAGGAGGCCCCAGGACAGACCCAGAACCCGCTAGAGGGGTTATATATGCCGTCTGGCCTGAAAGACGCCTTGGGATCCTCCAGGAGGAGCTAGAGAGTGTTGCTTGGGATTAGGCACAATCCTGCTAAAAACAAACACAAACCGAGGCTAAAACATTATCCCCTTGGCTGAGGTAGTTTCTACTACTAGTGTCGCACGGAGGCTGTGCCTATCTCAGCCAATACTAGGTGAAGGCAGGGTACACCCTGAACAGCTCGCCAGACCATGGCAGGGCAACACACGCAGAACCATCCACACCCACATGCACACCTAGGGGCAATTTGGAACAGCCAGTTAGCCTAACGTTGGTGTCTTTGGACTGTGGGAGGAAACCGGAGCAACCCAGAGGAAACCCACACAAGCATGGGGAGAACATGCATACTCTACACAGAACTGCCCGAGCCTGGGAATCGAACCCTGGACATTCTTGCTGTGAGGCAAACGTGCTAACCCTTACAACACTCTGCCACCCGTGCAGAAATCTATCGTTAATTAATTGAATAAATGAGTCAAAGGACACTAACAGGAAACAGTTCTCTCTGATTCATAAAATCTATTGCTGGGAGTGAGATCGTTAATTCCTGGCACCTCTCTCTGTCTTTTCCTCTCATTGTGCATCACATTCTGCATAGTCAGTAAGTCTAGCAGCCAGGCAGCCGGTCTCTGGTGGCATTCAGGAAGATGATCAATAATACATCTGCTCTTTGCGACAAAGAGCCTGGGTTTCCAAGGACACTCGCAGTATTGTCTGGAAGTCACCCAAATACTGAATGAAATGAATGTGTTCATATGTCTGTGTTGCAGTTGAACATCCTGGTTGATACAGGGAGCAGTAATTTTGCAGTCGGAGCCGCAGCTCATCCTTTCCTGCGTCGATACTACCATCGCTCTCAGTGAGTATTTCCCAACAGGGATGACGCAAGTATCAGTATAGCACAATATACTGCGTTTTTAAGATCTTGCCGACTTCCTTTGACCTTGTTAAAGTCTGTTTAAAAACCCCTGGAGGCAGAAAGGATTGAGTTAACTACAGATTTTAGAAGTAGATATTTCCAAGAATGTGGTGCGGTCTGATGCTTTCTCCCGTACAAAACAAAAGCTGTTTATAGGGTATGTGACTATCAACCTGGAGATCGTAGGTTCAAATCCAGGCTGATGCCGCAGCCATCCGAGACCGGGAGTCCATGGGAGCTAGTTGGCTGAGCTCTCACTGGAGGGTGGGATTGCGTGTGCTCACCTCCCTGTGACTGATCTTGATCACCAGACAAACTTGGATGTCTGTGAGCTCATTCGATAGCAGTTTCCCTCCGTGTGTCATGCCGCATCAGTCCGTAAAGGTGGCAGCACGGCATGTTCATGATAACACCCTTGTTGGTGGTGGTTGCATGTCACAGGGAGACAACACTTGATGGCGGGAATTGGATACGACTAAAATTGGTGGGGAAAATGAAAAATAATAAGTGTAAACTTTACTAATAACATTTTTGGTGGGAAAGTAAATCACTGGTCCAGTTCAGGAGAGATTGACCACGTCTGCTTGTTTTTTACCTCAGCTGCTTGGCGGGTTCTGTTTTTTTGTTTGTTTGATTGTCTATTAGCAGGATTCCGCAAAAAACTACTGATCTCATTTTGATCACACTTGTGGAGAGGTGGGGCCTGGGCCTGGAAAGAACCCATTAAATTTTGGAGGTAATCCGTACATGGGATCATGTTGAAAAGATATCCCGAAATCCAAAAAATTTTTTACCATGGGGTAAAATGTTCGTCTGACGCCCACTAGGAGGAGACATTTCATTATAACTATGTGAAGTTATAATAATCTGTTTGTACCTGGCGGAGGTACCTTGCACTCTGTGAACGCCCCTGACGTTTAATATTGGATGTTTTTTCAGTCCCTCACAGGATGTGCAAAGTGAGGGCTATTGATTGATTGATAGTTTTCCTGAACTTTGTCTCCGACTTGTTTTGATAGCTCCATGGTATTCATGTAGCTGTTTGTTTAACAGGGGATTTCCAAGGACATGAATATTTATACTGAGGACATGTTGTCCTTTGTTTGTGCGCAGGCGTACACCATTCGTTCATTCTGATGTTACCATCAGATTGTATACAGTCTTGAATTAAATCTCTTTCATTTTGAGGTTGTAACACTACAAAATGGTTGTGGTTCCTTGACACCAGTGTATTTTTGTAACTCCATCGTGGGATGTGTGTGTGTGTGTGTGTGTGTGTGTGTGTGTGTTTCAGATCTGTGTCATTTAAAGACCTGGGACGAGGTGTGTATGTGCCTTACACACAAGGGCGATGGGAAGGTGAGCTTGGCACAGATGTGGTATCGGTCCCCCATGGCCCCAATGTCACACTTAGGGCCAACATTGCCGCCATCACCCAATCTGATCGCTTCTTCATCAATGGTTCTAACTGGGAGGGAATCCTGGGGCTGGCCTACGCAGAGATAGCCAGGGTCAGTTCTCATAAATTCGTCTCAGATCTTATTCCGTTACTCATGTTAGTTGTTTATGCACACCATGTTTCATTCTTATACTCCCCTCCCCTCCTGTTCTGTCTTGTCCTTTCCATTTATCCTTTTCTACTTCTCTCATATTTCACTTTATTTCCTTTTTATTTCTCCTTTTCTTTTCTCTTTGTGCATTTCCTCTCCTTTCTTTTCTTTTCCTTTTCCTTCCCACTTCCTCTTCCTACCCTTTTATACTAACCATTTAATTTCTCTCTCCTTTTTGCTTCTTCCCTATGTACATTTCCTTTCCTATAATTTCATTTTTTTTCTTTTCCTTTCTTTCTTTCTTTCTTTCCATTTTCTTTCCTTTCCATTCCCTTCCTTTTCTTTCCTTTTGTTCTTTCTATTTCTTTCCTTTCTGTTCCTTTTCTTTCCTTTCCTTTATTTCTCTTCCTTTTTCTTTCCTTTTCCCCTCTTTCCTTCCCTTTTCTTTCCTTTCCTTTCCTTTCTGTTCCTTTTTTTCCTGTTCCTTTTCTTTACTTTCCTCTTCTTGCTAAACTAACCATTCAATTTCCCATTTCCTTCTCTCCTATTCTTTTCTCTTTTTTTCCTTCCCTTTCCTTTCATTTCATTTTCTCTTCTTTCCTTTTCAGCCTGATGAGAATCTCGAGCCGTTCTTTGACTCTCTGGTGAGGCAGACAAGTGTTCCCAACCTGTTTTCCCTGCAGCTCTGTGGAGCGGGTTTCACTCAGAACTACAGTCTGGGCAGTGCCACAGTGGGAGGCAGTATGGTATGAGAATATTCCTCCTCATGCCTGAAACAAATACGCTTTTGCACAATGTGTCTGTTTTAGAAAAGTATCAAAATATTAGAATATGTTAGAATATTAGAATTTTATAGGGGAAGGAGATGATCACATGTTTTTCGGCAGCTCATTGGCGGGATTGACCCTTCGCTTTACTTGGGAGAGGTGTGGTACACTCCGATTCGCCGTGAGTGGTATTACGAGGTCATCATTGTTCGTATTGAAGTCAACGGACAAGATCTCAACATGGACTGTAAAGAGGTGGGAATCGTTATTCTTCATGTTAACGTTTCCTCACACAAGCAGTGAAAGTGAACTTTAAGTTTGGATAAAAAAAAAGTCATTTTTCTGTGTGTCTCTGTCTGACAGTACAACTATGATAAGAGCATCGTCGACAGCGGCACTACAAACCTGCGCCTCCCTCGCAAAGTGTTCCAGGCGGCTGTGAAGGCTATCGAAGCTGCTTCTTCAGTTAGTCTCTGTTTTCTCTCCTTTCGCTCTTGGGCTTTGCCTGCTCTCCTTTTCCACCCTACTGCCTGTGACAGGGAAAAATGAGACGTGCAATCATTTCCTGCTAGCTTAGCACTTTCAGTGCTTCTGCCCGGCCCCTAGGTACAGCCGTGTCGCTCTTAAATTCCTCTGTGTTTCTTTTCTAGGTGCTTTTGTTCCACACACTGAAGTTGTAAAGTAACTCAGTCTGTTTTTAAATATCACGTTATGCTTTGATACAATGTGTACAAAGATCAAGACAAGATCAAGAGGTTATATGATTACTAATCCTTACTAGTTAACCAGGGTTTCCTCCAGGTACTCCGGTTTCCTCCAACGACTAGGCTAATTGGCTGTTCCAAATTGCCCCTAATGTGAATGGTTGGGTGTGTTTGTCCTGCGATAGACTGGCCAGCTGTTCAGGGTTTACCCCACCTTCGTCCAGAGTCGGCTGTGATAGGCTCCTACCTCCTCGTGACCTTAGTAGGATTAAGCGGATGGACAAATGAAGGAATGATGAATGAATATATCTTATTGCTATATTCTTATTATTTAAGGGTAAACCAATTCTGACAAGGTGCTTGTGTGAAAGTAATCGGAGATGGATACAGGGATCAACATTTCAGATTCCCATATAAAAAAAGATTTATTATCCAAACACAAATAGCAACAATTATACATAAATGCCAAAAGAATCTTCTTCTTCTTCTTCTTCTTCTGCCATCTTATCAATTAGCAACACTCACACACTCATTTTCCAAACTGCGTAATCCTATGAGTTCGCAGGGAGGCTGGAGCCTTTCCCAGCCGACACTGTGTGAAGGCAGGGTACACACTGAACAGCTCGCCAGACCATCACATGACCAACACACACACAAAACCATTCACACTCACACCCAGGGGCAATTTGGAACAGCCAGTTAGCCTAATGCGCATGTCTTTGCACCGTACACAGAAACCCATGCAAGAACAGGGAGAACATGCGAACGCCCCACAGAAACGCCCTTGCTGAGCCGGGGACCATCTTGCCATGAGATGGACGTGCTAACCACTACGCCACCATGCCATCCGCATCATTTCAGTGGGGAAAAAACAGTGTGTTGATCAATTCATCTCAAATGACTGTGATTGAAGATCATGTAAATATTTGGATAAGTCAATTAGTAAAAAAAAAATGGACACTAGAACCCACAATTATGTTTAATAGTGAAAGTTAGAGCATCTCTGCGTGCCGTATGCAATAAAAACTGACGGGATTGGAACTAAACGACTCTGTGGCCCTAGGAAAACCATGTGTTGCTGAGAATAATCATAATAAAGGCATTGATTTGCTGGGGAGCGTCAAGATTGGACACTGGAGTAATGAAAACAGGGTCTCATGAGTTCAGATTTACCCCTGTGTCCAGTGTGATGGTATGCATGAACATAGGTTAGCTCGAACATGCTGTGATGTAACCCTCATGCGTAGTTTGTACTGTACAAGTCATTGGAGGCAGTGTTATGATTTGGGGTTGTTGCAGTTGGTTAGGTCGAGGCTCAGCAACACCATGTAGCAATAAAATGAAATCAGTTGATGACCTGAATGAGCTGAATAACCTGGTTATCCCATCAAGTGGCGTTTTCTTCCCTGATGGGTTGGGTATATTCTAAAACAAATCAATGCCAGGATTTATCAGCCACTGATAAATTACATAAGTACATAAATTACATGAATTACATAAGTTTATCGAAACAATGGCACAGGGAATTCATGCTGTAATCAAAGCTAATGGCAGTCCAACCTCAGGGTGTGAACTGTTTTTTGGCAGGGCAGCGTATACTGTTCCCTAATTTTAGGTTTTTTTTTTTTGTTTTTTTTTTTAAACCGAAAGTTGTTTCTTTGTCTACTTTTTAAAGGATCTTTGTAGTAAGCACGTCTGCCTCAATGCAAGAAGGTCCTGGGTTCGAGTCCCAGGCTCTGGCGTTTCTGTGTGGAGCCTGCATGTTCTCCCTGTTGTTATGTGGTCCAAAGACATGCACGTTAGGCTAACTGGCTGTTCCAAATTGCCCCGAGGTGTGGATGTGAGTGTGAATGGTTGTGTGCGTGTTGACCCTGCCATGGTCTGGCGAGCTGTTCAGGGTGCAACCGGCCTTCGCCCAGTGTCGGCTAAGATAGACTCCAACCTCCCCGCGACCCTAATAGGATTAAGCAGTTCGGCAGATGAGTGAGAGAGTGAGTGAGTCTTTATTCATCATTATTTTGTGATCTGTGAGTGCATTCATTCATTCATTCATTCATTTATTCTTTTTCTAAGCTGCTTAATCATAATTAGGACTGGCGCCCATCTCAGCCGACTCTGCAGGATATATACTGGACTGCTTGCCAGGCCGTTGCAGGGCCAACACTCACACGACCATTCACACGCACACTTACACCTAGGGGTGATTTGGAACAGCCAATTAGCCTACTGTGCATGTTTTTGTACTGTGGGAGGAAACCAGAGTACCCAGAGGAAACCCATGCAGGCATGGGGAGAACATGCAAACTCCACACAGAAAGGAATCGAACCCAGGACCTTCTTGCTGTGAGGCGGACTTTGACCATCTGTTGAATGGGTATAAGATAAAAAACAAATGTAGTTTATTAGTGGTATAATCCTGATCTTCGAAAGGAATATACAGAACACTGAACTCCTGAAAAAAAAAAATACCATGATGTCTAAGCATCCGACAGTGAAGCGCTGTGATTTATAGAGTCGTATCGGAGTTACGCTCCACCCGTTTGGAGGTGTTCCAGCATGCAGTCATGCCCTTCTTTTGGATTTGACTATTTTAAGGACATCCAAGTATTGTATTACAGAAACAGCATCTCTGTAAAACTCACTGACTGTATAGGATGCTGTAGAAAGCTTCAAGACTTTCCGTCAGACACCATCACAGCTCACGGTCTTTCTAAATACTCAAGATTTTTTCTCAACACAGGATTATTGTTTTGTTTTATTTATGCCATATTGCTACGTACATCTTTTGAAAGGACAATATTTATTAGTGAAATCACGCAGGGCGGTGTGGTGGTTAGCATGTCCGCCTCACTGCAAGAATGTCCTGCGTTCGGTTCACAGGCTCGGGCATTTCTGTGTGGAGTTTGCATGTTCTCCCAGTTCTTGCGCGGTTTTCCTCTGTGTTCTCTGGTTTCCTCCCACAGTCCAAAGACATTACACATGCACATTAGGCTAACTGCCTGTTCCAAATTGCCCCTAGGTGTGAGTGTGAGTGTCAGCGGTTGTGTTGGCCCTGCGGTGGTCTGGCAAGCTGTTCAGGGTGTACCCCACCTTTGCCCAGAGTTAGCAGAGATGGGCATCAGCCTCCCCATGACCCTTATAGGATTAAACGCTTTGGCAAATTAGTGAGTGAATGAGAAAACCACAAGGATTATTACATTTTTCAATAATTTATTCAACAAAAATATTATTAGATGTAATATAAAAGCTGGTGTTCAACTTTTTGGATTTTGATTAACTGTTTACCAGCCCCTGATACTAGTTTACAGAATTTTTTGACCATTCTTCCTTTAGTTCCAAGATGTGTGAGGGTTTTCTCTTTCCTTTTTTAAACACCCCAACAATTTCAGTGGGGTTCAAATCTGCAATTCTATTTTGAGTCGTTACTTGGTGGATTTTCTAGTGTGTTTAAGACTGTTATCCTGTTAAAAGATTCATGTTCATCTTTCATTTCAAGCACTCGTTACTCTTTATATTGTAGTATTCATCATTGAATCAATGACGGCAAGCTGCCCAGTCCCTGAGGCAGAGAAGCAACCACAAACCATAACAATGTTAAATCCAAGCTCGCATTTGGTTTGAGGTTAATCTCCTGTTCAAAAGAACACTTGCTAAACTGCTTAATCCTATTAGCGTCACGGGGAGGCTGGAGCCTATGTCAGCCATCACTGGGTGAAGACATGGTACACCCTGGACAGCTCACCAGACCATTGCAGGGCCAACACCTACACACACACACTCACACACATTCAGTCACACTCACATTCACACCTAGGGACAATTTGGATCAGCCTATTAGCTTAATGTGCATGTTTTTGGACCGTGGGAGAAAACCAGTGTACCCGGAGGAAACCCACGCAAGCACAGGAGAACCTGCAAACTCCACACAGAAACTTCTAAACCCCAGACTCGAACGCAGGACCATCTTGCTGAGAGGCGGACATGCTAACCACTATTCCACAGTGCCGTCCATGGTAATGACTACAATGTCAATTCTTTGGGTTTATTTGTTGGAGAATTTCAGCTTTATTTCTAGGCAGTGTAAAAGAGGCAGAAATGTTTACTTGTTAAAATATATTGAAGAAAATTAAGTATTTTCCTTAGAATATACTTCTTTTTTTCACATGACAGCACACTTCTTATGCTACGTGGCCTCTAGTACAGTATATTAGAAGAAAAAGAGAAAAAGAAAATTTTTTAATGAAATTAGGAGCCAGTTTGGAAGCATTTGTTAGTCACATTGAAACAGTGATGTTTGAAAGAATTTTTGTGCAGTTCACTTCTTTCCATTGTAAGGATTGGTGCCCCATCTAGTGGCACAAATATGAAATATCAGGAATACATTTTCATCCTCAGGGTCCCGATAAAACAGTTTGTGCAGTTCACTTTGAGATTTCCATGGCCTTGCGATGGTCTGGCGAGGTGTTCATGGTGTAACCCCACCTCCACCCAGTGTCTTAAACCTCCCACAGTCAACACGAGGATGAAACCTTGTGAGGAACCAGACTGAACAGAGAAACCCATCCTCATTTGGGTGAAACCAGATAAAAATACAAACCATGTGGCAGAAATTTCACTATAGTTTAACATGAAGTCTACTTGGTTATTTTATAGCTGTCATGGTAATTGTAGTCCTAAATAATTTTGACCATATTGAACATCATCAGCAGGAGCGAGGGACTTCTAAGATGAGAACTCCAGTAAAATGGGTAAGATATCGGGATGGATTACAGGATTCAGAAAGCAGATGGACCAGGATTACTGGTATCTCAGAAGTAACATGTGTACCTCAACAAAAACACAGCGAGAGAGCAGATCTTGGATACAAATTTCCCCTATTCAGATGAGATGCTACACAGAATTCATTATTACTATGTCACAGGGAATCTTTGGCATCCATGCAACACCATCCACAACAGCAGATGTCAGTCCCATACCTTGCTCACTTGGTATGGCTCTGTATTGTTAGCCATTCTGTGCTAATATCTGAAAACAGCAAAGTATCACGTATTAAGTTTGAGCAGTGCAGAATGCAGAATACCTATAATGTACTGACTGAATTTGACATATGCCATGATTGTGAATATCATTCCTGCTAAATGGTTTTGCAGTTCTATATCTGTCTTGTACTAATTTTCTTCTCCTCTCATAGACTGAACAGTTCCCTTCAGGTTTTTGGCTGGGTGAGCAGTTAGTCTGTTGGCAGGCAGGCACCACACCCTGGCACATCTTCCCTGTTATTTCTCTCTACTTAATGAGTGAAAACCATAACCAGTCATTTCGCATCTCAATTCTGCCTCAGGTATACATTTTGTATGCTATTGTATTGTCTGATTATGTCTACATGAACATATACAGTGAATATAGGAATGAATCACACCCCCCTTCCCCAAAATATTCAGACTTTGTTATATGGCAGCCTGAAATGAAGACATACACACAGAAAATATTTTTCCCAGCTGCATTTACTGATTGCAACTTAAAACAGCCAAATGAAAGATACTGTATAATATCAATAGTTTTTAAAAAAAATAAAACATTAAAAAACAGAAACATTGAAATGTTTTTTTGAAAAGCTATTTGGCTTTCCCTGTCAAAAACTGTAATCATTCTGATTAGTTCAGCATTAAAACAGCTATTCCTAGAGAATTTCCAGTTTTTGAATTTACGAAAACAAACAATCAACTATGGGTGGCAAGGCATTTTCAAAAGATCTCAGGGAGCTTAGGAGTCAGGAGATGGGTTCAAAAAAGTTCAAGGGCTTTATCAATCCCTAGGAGCACATGAATTCTGAAATCAAGAAGTGGAAAGTGTTTTGTGCTACTAGGACTCTTCCTGGATCGGGCTGTCCCTCCAAACTGGACAGAAAAGCAAGGAGGAAACTGATCAGAGAAGCTACCAAAAGACCTTTGAGGCAGTTCTGGGAATTTTTGGCAAAGAATGTGCATTGTCTGCATGTGACAATATTACAAATGCTCCACAAATGTGACTTGTATATGGTAGTTTTGCAAGTAAAAAAGCCACGCCTTAAAAAAGCCACCTTGAAGATTCTGAGGCCAAATGGAAAAAGGTGTTATGGTCAGATGATACCACAGTCTAGGTTTTACATACATTGAGGTTGGAAGAAGTGAATGTGTGTGTGTGTGTGTGTGTGTTTGAGCTAACACCTGTTCCCCGTCCCTCTTTGCTCTCTGTAGCAGTATCTCAGGCCTGTAGAGGATGTGGCCTCAGCACAGGAGGACTGCTATAAGTTTGCTGTGTCGCAGTCGACCACAGGGACCGTCATGGGTGCTGTCATCATGGAGGGCTTCTACGTTGTTTTCGACCGCGAACATAAACGTATCGGCTTCGCCGTCAGCACATGTCATGGTAGGATAGGAGACAAAGCTGTTCATGTTTTTGTTGTCTACACTTGATTATATCAATCCATGAAAATCAGACAATTGTTTTGTTTGGTTTTACATTAAATGGTAACTTATGATGTGAGATGTTTAAGTGTTTGTGTTGCTGTCAAAATTGTTACCAGACATAGAATAACTGCTTAATTCAGAAAAGTTGTTGATGGAATGACACTAAAATACTCAATATTACTGATCTTACACTTACAAAACATGGAATATATGGGCGATTAATGAAGAATTTTTTTTATACTAAATAACAGACTTTTGATCAGTACGACATTTTGTTGCCTATATATAGTTTTAAAAGTTTCCAATTACTATATTTACTAGAAATGCACACAGAGAGTGCAAACCTCCACCAAGGTAGTACAATCTTGTCTTTAGATGGGGCATAGTGGCAGGTGATATAGAATTACGGTGCCCCCTTGTGACCTGTTCTGCAATTATCTTTGCACACTATATTTTGTTCTCGCATCACGTTCTGGGTGATTTCTGCCTCCTTGCTTGCAACAAACGCAACGTTAAAAAATCCTTCATACCCGTCCTGGATCCTGAGCCAGATCATAGCCAAACTTTAATCAGTTCTTTGTTGATCCAAGTCCCACATTTGGTTAAAATGTCTTTTTTATACACACGTACACACACACACACACACACACACACACACACACACACACACACACACACACACACATATATATATATATATATA